>BHFT01015640.1:0-32979 GCA_004320025.1 Laticauda laticaudata
AGATTCTCAAATCCGTTGCGTTCTCCCCTCTTTGTCCGTCCATCATACAGCTGAAGTCTAAGGAGCCTCTTATCTGACTGTGTCCCTAGGTAGCACCTCTTCCCTCACCTCTTGAGGCCACTCACACCTACAATTACACATTTCGCAATGGGGACAGCATCCCTTTTGCAGCCCAATACGGTTGGAGAGATTCTTCCTTGACTTTCTTTCCCCTACCAGTTATGCATCNGGGGACAGCATCCCTTTTGCAGCCCAATACGGTTGGAGAGATTCTTCCTTGACTTTCTTTCCCCTACCAGTTATGCATCTGTGGGCCAGGCCCTCCCCTATCTGGCCATTCCTAGTCAGCATATTTTCCCTCCATCCTTCAAGGCCTTTCCCACACATCCACACACCGCCACCACCATCAAGGCTGAGAATGTTAATACCTGTAAATGGGGTCCATGAAGAAAGGGGAGGGCTTGGCGTAATGCAGGGAAGGCTGAGGAAGCATCTGAGCTTGGTTCATCTTGGGCACCCCATCACTGGCCACCAGCTTCCTCTCGCTGTAGATGTGGTTCTTCCGGGGATCTCGACTCCCGTGATGACTGGCCCGGATGCGACTGCTAATTGTGAGGTCCAGAGGCTGCTCCTCGCCGGCGTGACGAGCGGGCAGGACCTGGGCTGCCACTTTGCTTTCTTTCGGCTTGGTGGTGAGGTCGAATGGTGACTCTGAACAGGGCCTGCTGATTTTGTGCAGGTCCCGGGGCGACTTTGGTTCAGCTTTGACCAGCAAACTGTGGTTGAGGCTCCGCTCGGCAAACGGGTAAACCGAGTGGGAGAAGTTGGGAAGGAATTGGAAGGGGAACATGGAATGGTAGGGAAGGCCCCCCATTTTTTTCTCTTGCATGCCCATAAACCCGGGCCCGAAGTACTTTTCGGCAATGGAAGCGATGGCCTTGATGGAATCGTTCGTGGCCCCCATCATTGGCAGCAGCTGATCCTCAGGGGGAGGGAAGAAGGTGTGCTGGGAGTAGAAGAGGGGGAGGTCACTCGTGCTGTTGGCAGAACCAGCGGGGACCGAACCGCCTCCGAAATCTGGCTTGCTCTCCCTGGGTTTGCTTTTCTCCTTCGTTTTCTCTCGCTCGCTCTCCACGTCGCTCTCTAAGTCCGACCCGGTACCAGTGGTGGTCTCCAGATCGGTGCCCGTCGTGGTGTTGATGTCCTCGAAGTCACTGGCATCTGACAGATCACTAGTCCTGGCTTTGAGCTTCTCCAAGTAGGAGTTCCCCAAAGGGGTGCTGTTAAACCTCTCCTCCACCGGGAGCGGGTGGCTGCTGTTGCCCACGGCAGACATCAGCGGGAGCGGAGAGTGGCCCAGGGGGCTGGGGAGCTTGGCCTCTTGGGTGTGGTTGAGGGGGCTCTTGAGCAGGGGTGTGGGGGGCAAGAGAGGAGGCCTGGGGTACAGTGAGGGAGGGAAGATCCCCGGGAAGCCGGGGGCGAGAGCTGGGAACGCAGGGGGAGCAGGCGAGAATGGAATTGCTCCCGGGTGCGGCCGGGAGGGGAAGTAGTCGCCGAAGCCGAGTCCAGTATGATTGAGGTTTGGCGACGCTTTTGACTTGTCCATTAAAGAGCTGGGCGTCAGAGGCAAACCGGGCGCGAAAAGGCCTCCAGGGTTGTAGTGGTTCTTGCCTTCGCAGAACCGCCGGTGTTTGTTGAGCGAGGAGGTGGTGCTGAACATCTGCCCACAGTCCTTGCACTTGATCTGAGTCCGGCAGTCGGCGTGCATGCGCTTGTGACGGCAGAGGTTGGAGAACTGTGTGTAGGATTTGTGGCAGACCTCGCCTAAAGCATCAACAGAAACCAAAAGACCAAAACCCAGTATGAAATTAATATGAAAGAACAGGGCTGGTGAAAGAATATGAAAGAAGTGGGTGGTCTCGGTATTTTAAAGGGGGGGGGGGAAGAAAAAGAGGGTCGGGTGTGGGAAAAAAAAAAGAAGGAAAAAGAGAGCAAGTGGGAACCGTTTTTAAACAGACAGGAATCAAATGGAGACGTGGACAACGTGACAGCACAAAACAAAAAAGTATGTGGGATTTCGTTGAAAGGTGTGCAGGAAGTCCTTGACTTATGACCACAACTGAGCCCCAAAATTTTGTGTTGTTAAGTGAGATGTTTGTTTGCTGAGTTCTGTCACATGTTACGATCTTTCCTGCCACGGTTGTTAAGCGAAACACTGCAGTTATTGATTGACATGGTCATTAAGTGGCTTCGGCATCAATTTGGCTTGTCGGAAGGTTGCAAAAGGGGGATCAGCCCTGAAGCTGGCCAGACTGAGGCCAATTTCAAGACTTCAGCGCTGATACACCAGAGAAGAGGTACAGGGTGAGATGGGGGAATAGTTGGGGTTTGTGGTCAAAACAAAATGCTTTCTCTTGGGAACCAAGGTCATTCCTGCAGGTGCTTGGAAGGAGGGGGTCTGGTGTCACCTAGCAACCGGGCAGTATCCTGATTGGACCATGTGGCTGTTTGTTTGAGAAAGTGAAAAAAACCACACTTACTTTTTAATGAGGTGAAAACTGCGGGAATAATCAGAGTCGGTTTTCACCAGCCATATGCCAATATGATATAGCCAATAAATTTATTTTTTTGAGGAATTTACCTACCTCAGAGTTTTGTTTGCCATGGGTATGTTACTTGGAACCCTGACAAGGGGACCGGGACACTGTGACAGTCCTAAGTACATGCCAGTAGCCAAGTGTTTGAATTTTGACTGTGTGTTCGTGGGGATGGGGCAAAGGTCATAACTGCGAGAAATGCTTATAAGTTACAATGTTGTTGTCAATTTGAACAGGTCACTAAATTAATGGTTGTAAGTTGAGGACTACCTGTGTACAGATCTCGAGCCTCTCTGATTACCCTCCCTTCCATTCAACCATTACCACACGGGAAAGGGGGGCAGCCAATCAATTTGATGGACGAACAAAGAAATAGAGAGACAAACAAGGGGATTTCTGGGGCACAAGGCAGTGGCTGAGGCAACTTACATATGAAAGGTTTCACAGTGCTGTGGATGTGCTTGTGCTGTTTGAGTCCAGAAGAAGTGGCAAAGGTCTTCCCGCAGTCCGGACAAGCATGCGCCCGGGCGCCGACGTGCTGGGAGCGAATGTGCCTTTGGAGATTGCTGGGGTCCGTGAAAACCTGAGCAGAAGGCAAAACCAACACCTCCTGAGCTTCCAAAATTAAGACAACACGGTGTTTTTCTCGTAGGGAATTTGGTGTGATTTGCACAGTAGTTCGGTCGTTTCTGACTATCTTGGCATGAAGCTCATCTCCGTCTCTTAACCGAGGGAGCCGGCAGTGTCCAAAGACAATTTCCATGGACGTGTGGCTGGCATGGCTATATGCCGAATGGGCAGGGGATCAATCAATCAGAACAGAGCTGGAAGGGCCATGGAGGTCTTCTAGTCCAACCCCCTGCTCAAGCAGGAGACCTGATACCATTTCAGACCAGTGACTGTCCAGTCTCTTCTTAAAAACCTTCAGCAGCCACAACTTCTGAAGGAAAGCTGCTCCACTGGTTAACTGTCCTCACTGTTACGAAGTTTCTCCTTAATTCCCACCGAAATGGTACCTATTGATCTACTCGCATTTGCATGCTTTCTGACTTTAATATATAAGGGTGCATGACCCTGAACCCAGAGACAGAGACAGAAAGAAAGAGAGACAGAGAGAGAAAGAGAAAGACACACAGAGAAAGAGAAAGACAGAGAGAGAGAAAGAGAGAGACAGACAAAGAGAGGCAGAAAGAGAGAGAAAGAGGAGGAGGAGGAGGAGGAGGAAGAGAGCACCATTGGCCTTTGGCCCAACCTACCAAAAGTCTTCACAAGGGCCCGCCCACCCTGAGGGCCATACCTTCACACAATTTTCGCACTCAAATCTCTTGCCACTGTCGTGTGACATCTGATGACGGATCAAGTTGGATTTCCAGTTGAAGGCCTTGGGACACTGGTCGCACTTGTATTCCCTTTCTTCCGTGTGGATGATCATGTGCTGTTCCAAGCTGTGGGAGAAGGGTGGAAAATAACAGAGTTTGGATAGGGGCTCAGAGGTCTTCTAGTCCAACCCCCTCGCTCCAGCAGGAAAGACCCTATCCCATGTCAAATTTCCACCCTTCTAAAAGTTGTCAAGGTTGCAAAACACTGGTCTTTGCAGGTGTCACCATCACCTGAATGAAAGATTTTAGGCCAGTATTTTTCAACCCTACCGACTGGGGAATTCTGAGAGTTGCGGTCCACCCCCTCTGAAACACTGATCTTTAGGGTTGCCTCTGTCACCTGTACTTGTTTGGAAACATCCTTTCACAGTCTTTGCATTCGTGGCCTTGGTCATCCTCCATCCCTTCCTGCTTGATCTCCTCGGTCAGGGACTCGTACAGAGAGCCGACGGCATGACAGGAGTACTTCTTATGCCGCCTCATCTCCATTTTGGACTGGAAGAGCTCGTCGCAGTCCTCGCAACGGAATGTGTGAACATCTGCGGACAAAAGCAGAGACCCCGTGGCAGGATTCCAGCAATCGCCCTAATTAAATCATGATCCTCGAGCCAAACTTCAAAGCACTTCAAAATATTTATTAGGAGCAACATGCTGGCATGAACCTAAACAAAGCCAACTCTGGCCTACATCATTCACAGTGACCCTGTTTCCCCCCTCTCCCCTGGGTGTGTCATAAATTAGATTCTCCAATGAAGCACCTTCACTGGCTGGGTTTCATCAATCACGTTCTCCAATTAAATATATTTGTGGGCAAAAACTCCGGTATTTTAGTTGCACTCTTTTAAAGATAAAGAGTTGGAATGTACCTTTGCTTCCAAACTGCTGCACTGCTCTTCCAGATTTCCTTCCCCCCACTTTTTTATGGCAACTACTACAACAGGCATAGGAAAATGTTTTGTTTTGAATTTTTTTTATTTTAAACAATAAATGTAAACAAATGCAAAACATACAACATTAAATAAAATCTTTCCACTATACAGTGTGTTGGTTGGTACATATCTCTTGTGCACAATATCAACAGTCATTCCATCCTGTTTTTATATTACAACTCATATTATGTATAACTACTATCCGCTTACCATCATATTGTTATCAAATCATTATCCAACAGCAATTATAAATTCATCTCATCTTTTTTTGAGCAAGAATCAACTATTATAAAGCCTAGTTTATGATATCATTCATTTCCAAATAATCAAACACAGAATATCATATTATAATCCTTTCCATAATAATCATTTATAGAATATAATTACATTATTTTATCTTAACTATTATGTTACATTTATATTATATTGTGTTTATATTTTTCTCATAAGGCATAGGAATGTTTTATAAGTTGACATCCCGCGGTTACCGGCCACAATGCCGGAGAGTCGGAGGTCACTCAGCCCATCGATTTAATTAAAAAACATATTGAATAAAATATATATATTTAATAAAAATATTTGTGGAGAAATCTATTGGAATCAAACCCAATAACAGACGGGTTCGATTCTCAAGTAGAGATTTGGAAATTTTCTCAGTCCAGGTGGTTTTTTTTAAGCCATGTGGACTTCATAAAACGGGGCCCTTCCCAACTATCTTGCTTAGCGATGGAAATTTTAGGCTGTAAATTGAGGATTATCTGTATATTCCTACATTTTAAAACTTACCTCTTTCAATCCAACATGTGGACGCTGGAAAAAAAATGCTTTTATATTATATTATATTATATTATGTTATGTTATGTTATGTTATGTTATGTTATGTTATGTTATGTTATATTATATTATATTATATTATATTATATTAAAGAGCAATCTCCAATTTTTATTCACTATTTTTTTCCTGCTGTAGGCTTCCCCAACCAAAACCAAAATTTTAATATACAATTCATGGAGGTGTTTTTTTTTTAATGTAAATTTATCTGATGACGTTGTCAATTATATATATTTTACCTAGACCGAGGATTTTTAATGAAAAACTCTTTGTGGATTAAGGATTTTTTCCTCCCCTCTAATAAAAATTAAACATCACTTAAAAATTAAAAATAATAATGAAAACAGACTCTGCCTTATTCAAATTACAAGGCTGAGAAGGTTTTTCTCAAATCAGATCAGATCTGATCACAATTATATTTCCCTTTCTGCAGGTTTTTGATGGGGAAAGAAGATGGCATACATTGAATTTACATGGTCACCCCGGACCTATTTTGGCAAGTTTCTTTTCAAACCTAACCAGGGTGTTAAAATCATGATTTTTTTCCCCTCCCAAGGAAGAAAACTACTTGGAGTTTTCTCTTAGGTCATATTTAGGCTCAAAATAATTCTCAATTTTTTTGGATACGATGTTGAGAGCCTTGGCATGGCAACCAAAATCCTGCCCATTCAATTCTTTGTTTTAAAAGAAAGTGTTGTGCAGAAGGAACTCTGTGTATGTGTGTGTGTGTTTCCTTTAAAGCACACAATAAATTATTCCAGTCAAGGTCAAATGGATTAAAAAGAAGGGCAGCTATTATTAAGTTCACAAGGCAGCATCCTGACACAAAGGCCAAGCCAAACAATCCATTTCCCCACCCCCTGTAAATGTTCCCGGAGAGCAAAGTTAGTTTAAAATTCTTTTCTTTTTTTTCCTTTTTCCTTGTTTGCCATGCAATTTGTTTTGTTTCTTCTTCTTCTTCTTCTTCTTCTTCTTCTTCTTCTTCTTCTTCTTCTTCTTCTTCTTCTTCTTACTTTTTCTGTCTTTTCTTCTTCTTCTTCTTCCTCTTCTTCTTCTCCTTCTTCTTTCCTGCTTTCTTCTTCTTCTTCTTCTTCTCCTCCTCCTCCTCCTCTTCCTCCTCCTCCTCCTTTTCTTGTGTTTTTCGTGCGGTTTTCTGCAGTGTCTGCTTATCTTGTGTTGACTTTGGTTATCTATGTCTTTCCTGGTGTCTTCCCAATCATGTTTGAGTTACTGCCATGCCTTCACATCTGGAATTCTTGCTCCTGCCCTGCCAGAATAATGACCTCATTTTGCCTTGTTTGAAACTTTACGTTAGAGTTTGTATTAGACCATGGTTTGGACTTGATTCTCTGCAGCCAACGGCTGTTCCTGGGAGAGTTTTTTCTCCAGCCCAGAAGGGAACCAGGACTTTGGGGGCAAAGCGGAGCTAATAAAAGGGACTCTTAATTGATATATCATTACTGATCTTACTGTGTTGCCTTTGTGCCACACCCTTTGGGTCATCAGTTTCTTTCCATCCACCCCGAAGATGTCTCGTCTTTTCCCAAACAGAACATCTTCCGAAGGTTACCAGTTGCGTCGGCCATGTCCCCACCCACCACCCTGAAAGAAGACAACAGAAGGACGCCATGAATCCTCCGTCGGGAGGAGGGGGGAGTTTTCCATTCATGTCCTCGCCATGAAGTGAGAACGGCCCCCTCAAAATGTTTTCTTGGTTTGACGTGCAGGGAAGATCCAGCGTCAACAATTTGCTTCTTATTTATGACGGTGGCAGAGTCAGCAACTCATGGGGGACTAACTCAACAGCTGTAGCGATCCGCTTAACAACAGTGCCCAAAAGACGTTCGAAGTTCAGAAGGCTCGTAGTTATGATGGTGGCACATCATTCCTTTTCGTGACCTCCCGACGAGCGAACCCCAACAGGGGAAGCCAGGATTCTGCTTAACAACTGTGAGGGGGCTGGTTTAACAACTGCAAGCGATTCACTTAAACAGCCCCCGCGAGGAAAGCAAAACTCGCTTAACATCCTCTTTAGCAATGGAAATGTGAGGGGGGCCCTCCGTTTTGGTCTTGAGGACCACCTGTTATAATAAAACCTGGACAAAGTCAGGGATCAGAGTGGAAGGCAAATGAAAGGAATTGAAGTGGCCTGCTCAAATTTCCTGCCGCGATAAAGGGACGGCGATAAGGGGGCCTTGCCCTATTTGGCTGCCATTTTGGGGGGGAGGAAGGAAACGAATGGGGAGGAAGGAAGAAAAAAAGAAAAAGAAAAGATAATTATCTTTGTAGGGTCCCTTTTTAGCATTTCTCTTTCTTTATGTGATTTGGCACTCTCCTGCCCTGGCGAGGAAGGGGGTGGGGGAAAGGGGTGAGTGGTATATTTAAATAAACAAAAAAATAATAATGATAGGAAAATAAGGAAAGGGAGGCTAAGAATTTAAGCGTCAAATGTTTTTTTCCTGATGATAGGGTGTCATGTTTGGGAAGCAATGAAGCCACGCTGCCTCTGCGTGATACGCAACCAGGAAGACAGAATGAGACGGGGAAAAAACAACAACCCTGGCCATCGTGGGATAAGAATATTTGATTTTATTTGCAAATGTCTTTTTTTGGGGGGGGAATCAAAATAAGAATAAACACCTAAGAAGGTCAGAAAAGTATGCGGCTTTTCCGTTTCCTTCCTCCAACGCTGGATTCATTTTTTTCGTAGGAACCCACCACGTCTGACGTGGTCTGCCTTAGAAGGGACATTCAGCAGACTTCTTGAGAGGTGGGGGGGATATCCCAATTTGATTGGGGGTCCCTGGTGCTCTCTGAGCTTGCTTGTTTCCGGGCAGACTTCTTGTGACCCAGCTAGGTATTGTCATCAGTGATAGAAGGGAGTGCTGTTTGCTCTCTGTTCATATACTTGTGGTTTGCCCTGTAAGCGTTGGCTTCTTGGTTTGCCCTGTCAGGAGGCTTCTTGGTGGCTCCTTGAATCAGGTTGTTCTTTACTGCTAGCTATTGTAGCAAGGAACTACCAAAAATGCTCCTACTCCCTTCTAGAACTGACGATATTACCTAGCTGGATCGTGAAACGTCTGCAAGAAATACAACCAAGCTCAGAAAACACCAAGACCTCATAGTCCTCCTCCTCCCTTTCTCCATCACTTTAAAAACCCCACTCCTTTCAAGCACCAATGTTGTTACCGAGCTGGGTCATGAAATGTATGCAATAAAATAGACAAACTCAGAGAGCAGTTAGGACCCTACTATTCTCCTCCTCCTCCTCCTTCTTCTTCTTTTTCCTTCTTCCTTCTTCCTTCTTCCTTCCCTTTCTCCTTCCCTTCCTCCCAAACCCCATTCCCTTCTAGCACTGATGATACTACCTAGCTGGGTCATGAAATGTCTTCAAGAAGACAACCAAGCTCTAAGAACACCAACAACTGTGGGTTACTTTTTTAATTTTTTGGATGCCACTCAAAGTGAAAATCAGGATGGAGATAATGTAGACATCAAACTTCCTAGTTTTGCAAACTGAGTGAGTAAATCGCATCTGAAGCAAGGCTAAGCAAACTTCCAGCATTGTGTGAGCTTTTTCCCAACCCTGTTTTCCATAATTGCTGAACTTATCTCAAAAAACAATTTAGGGATGGTTAGTAGGGACCTTTGCCACAATACTTCTGTCCTATCTTTCAGAGGGATTGTTCAATTAGCACAATTAAAATACTAACAAAGAAAGGTCTTGCCGCAGACCTTCAAAATTATAACAATCAGGATCTGCAGAGTTTCACATCTCTAGACATCTTGTTCATGAGGTGTTGGAATTCATTGTTGGAATGTATTTCTCTGCAACAACTACAGTAGTATTCACCCAGTAGATGGCAGGGTTTACAAGTTTGGACCTATAGTATATACTCTATGCTTTTTTGTTCTAAGCAGTTTCCTGTTACAGTAAAAACAGATGAGCAGTAAAGCACATGGTCACTGTGCTCTTTGTAAGCTCTGGGCTGCTACATAGAAATGGAATTACTAACATGAAGATATAATGAAACATTTGATCCTTTGAGCTACAAATAGTCTCTTCTAATGTGTGAATGGCTAAAACGAACACCTCAATAGCAAGAGCTGGACAGGAGGACTTCAGACATCTAAAGCAACACCTGACAAGTTGCTGTGATGAGTTCCTGGCCCCGATGATCCATTCTGGTGGTGCAACGATCCAAAATAAATCACCAGCATGTTTGTATCTTGCAACGAAACAGGTTTTAATTTGGGGGAAAGAGAAGAAACGGGTCTCACCTTCCAAACTAGGCGGCAGGTTTCCAGCAGATAAAGTTCCTTCTTTCATATACATCAGCAGCTCTTCTCCTGGTTCTATTTCTCTAATAACTTTATAATAAATCTATATGTCGACAAGAGACAGAAGGATGGAGGGGGAAAGGGGGAGGGAGAAATTAAACACGGAGCTACTTGGGTGTCAAATGTTATTTGAAACGAAAAAGGGGGAATTCAATTCGATGGTGGAGAGCAATCATTTGATATTGTCCCAGACGGTTCTCGTGGAGATGATGGCCGTATTGGAGAAGGTTCCACCATTGTATGTATGGTATGTTCAACTGTACATTTAAGAGGGAAAATTCTGGTCCTGTCTACCTTGGTTTTCCTCAATGTGTTCTGATTGGTGTAGCATTTTCTGAAGATATCCCTACTCCAGGGATCCTCAAACTTGATAGCTTGAAATGGACAAGAGGTGAGCAACCCTTGTATATTTCCAAATTGCAAATTGCCTGACAGAGGCTGGTAGACCTCCAGAAGTTCATCAGAAGTTTGTTAGAGTAGGGCAAGGGTCTTCAAAATTGGCAAGTTTAAGACTTGTGGGACTTCAACTCCCAGAATTCCTGAGCTAACATGACTGGAGGAGGAATTCTGGGAATTGAAGTCCAAAAGTCTTTCCTTCCTTCCTTTTTCTCCTTCCTTCCTTTCTTCCTTCTTTCTTTCCTTCCCTCCCTCCCCTTCTTTTTGTATTTTACCCAACTATGCCTTCACAGATAAACCTTCCTAACAGAGGAGAATATTCCGCGAAAGTTATTCTAGGTCCCACCAATGAATTTTCTTGAATTTCTCCCACCAATCTGCTTAGAAACCCCAGCCCACTCAACTCCACTCTCCAGGTTGTCTCCTCTTTCTTCTTCCCTTAGGTCAGCCCATACTAAAATCATCCCCAACTACAAATCCCATCACTATTGGGATGTCATAGATTTGAAAGACAGCCCTTTAGCCTCAAAACCTAGACCCTTCATCTTCTCCGAACAGGCCGTGAAATTTCATCATTTTCTTTCTTTCTTTTTTGGGGGTTGACTTTGCCTCCAATCTGGTTTTAGGCAAATTTCAGCGGAGTCTGAATGCTGCCATACACATATTTCACTTTAAAGAAAGATTCATTCAGAGTATAATATATACCATCCTGCAGCAAACAGAAAGAACAGTATTCCATTTAACTCCCCCCCACCACTCCGTTATGGGCACAAAACTATTATTGTTTCAAAGGACTGAAGACAAATGAAAGGGGGGGGGGAACTTCTTTTAAGCCAATACATTCTTCTGCCACAACTTTACCTGATACAGCCAAACAATCTGTCAAATGTTAACTTAATAGATGGAAAAATCTGGCTGGTGAACTTAAAAAGTTTAAAAAAAAAACCTCTCACAAAAAAACTCTTACTGGTGACATTTTATATACATTATTTTTTCTTTGGGGGAAAGCCTGAATTTTGGGGGTTCCCCCACTAGAGGGCAGAACTGACTGATTAAAACTGAATTTGAGGCTGAAGGACCAGCTACTGAAATAGACAGAAGGATAAAAAAAAAAGAATTTCTAATGAGTAGAGGGAAAGGAGGAGGAGGAAGAGGAGGAAGAAGAGGAGGAGGAGGAGAGGAGGAGGAATAGTGGAAGAGGAGGAGGAGGAAGAGGACGAGGAATAGTGGAGGAGGAGGAGGAGGAGGAGGAGGAGGAGGAGGAGGAGGAGGAGAAGAAGAAGAAGAAGAAGAAGAAGAAGAAGAAGAAGAAGAAGAAGAAGAAGAAGAAGAAGAAGAAGAAGAAGAAGAAGAAGAAGAAGAAGAAATCTATATCGATCAATCTCTATCTCTCTAACTCTATCTATCTATCTATCTATCTATCTATCTATCTATCTATCTGTCTATCTATCTATCTTAAATTTATTTCCAAAATGAGGTCTTCCTTTAGAGGAAGCAGAGTTATAAACTAATTTTCTATCCCTGTTCATAAAGCATGGTTCACATTTAACCACACCTTAACCAGTAAATTATGGTTAAGCAAACCAGGATGTAGCTCAGTGGGTGAATTGTGCCTGTATGTTTGGACTCAGGGGGATATATATGCACAAAAGTCCATACCTGGTCATTAATGGGACACACCACTAAGTTTTGTTCTTCGCTCGAGCGAGCGACCCGGATATATTTCAACCAGTTCCCGTTGGATGTGAGGTTTCCATCCATGCAGAACTTGCTGAGGTCCTCGCCAATCTGCAAGAGAGGATCGAGGGAGGTTGAGACGAAAGCAATCCAGATAGAAGTGATTGTGGCAGGATGAAAGACGGGGAGAGAGAGAGAGAGAGGAAGAGGAGGAGGAGGAGGAGGAGGAGAAGGAGAGATAATGAATTAAATTGTCCAGGAAGGTCCATGGCAGGAACATCACAAAATTCTGTCCATCAAACAAACCTAGGAGGACCTAAGACCTGAAGATCTTCTATGGAGCATCTCATCAACCCCATCCAAGGTGGGACCCCAGGCTGGGAGAAAACCAAGAGGCTACCTGTAAAAGTGGCTTTGCTTGACCTCCCTTCCCACTTTTCACCAAACAAGAGCCCTCCCCTCCCCATGCTCGTTTCTGCACTTGGGAAAGGTCACCGGTGTCACCAAAAGCAGTGAAAGTCATTCATGCCCCCCTGGCTTTCCACCTCCCCCCCAAAGCCCCCACCCTCCCAGGTGCATATTCGCATGTGCAGAGGTAACTTTTCCGAGCTTGATTACAGGAAGGGGCTACATCATAACAAGAACATCTGGGGGAACACAATGCGTGGAGCAATGGGGAGCTGATGGGCCAGGATACCAGGATACCACCTTCCCCAACTCATCTCTGAGGTTGAGCAAACTTGCAAAACCGGGTCAAAAATGGACTCCGGGGAAGGAAAGGCAAATCTTGGTGGGCTTGGAAATCGAAAAGCTGCTTCTGAAAATTCCAAGTAATCCATTTCTGGCACCAGAACTGACTTTTTGCCAGCCAGGCACCATCAGATCCAGCTTCCTTCTAGCTTTGAGCGCAAAGGTTCAGGAGGGTTGTCTTGCCCTGGTTGATTGGTTGGTTGGTTGATTGGTTGGCTGATTGATTGATTGATTGAAATGCTCTAGGGTTTCCTGCTTGAGCAGGGGCTGGACTAGAAGACCTCCAAAGTCCCTTCCGACTCATTATTCTATGTTCTAAGCCTGGGCCTGATAGGGCCCAAGGGATCATCCTAAAACTATACTCCAACTACAAGAGAAACCAGGGCTACTATGTTCGAGTTAGGGCAGCCATATTAAATCTATTTAATACAGTGGTACTCGGCATAAATCAGTTCCGGGAGGCGCGAGGAGTAGCAAAAATGAGGAGTAGCAAATACATTTTTCCCCCTAAGGAATAATGTCTTGAGACAAAAGGCAGCTGACACCGACAATTCTAGCTGGTGCGTTGAGTACTGAATGAAAGACAAGTACCGGGTCAAAATGTTTGCATCAAAATGCGCTGAGTACAAGATTCTGGGAATTTCTGTTCTTTTTTTAAAAAAATGTTTTTTAATTCATGACACATTAAAATATTGGACGCAGTGCGATCGTCTTGGCATTATATTTGCCATACATATGAAGGTATGAAACAAGTATCTTATATGCATTGCTACTTTTATACAATTATCCTATCCGGTACATACATTTATCAAGAAAGCATAATCTCTTCTATTTTCAACAGAAATAGGTCCAAGAAAATCAGTCAATCCCTAACGCCAACAGTGCAAATGCCAAAATTTCCCATCTTTTCCGAAGTTCCTCTTTTATTTTCAACCAAGCAGGGTGTGTGTATGTGTGTGTGTCCTCTCCTTTTCCATTTCTGCCTTTGCAAACTTTCTCATGCCTCTCTACCTTTAGCTCCCTTTATTAGCAGTTTATTAGCGTAAAAACTTAAATGTAAACTCTCTTTTTTTCTTCTTCTTTCCGTGCTTGGGAAAGTGTTTTTTTTTTCCCTAGGCAGAGGCAATCACTTCCTATTTCCCCCCCCTCCCCATTTGCTTCTAAAATGGGATGGGGTTTGGGGAAGTGTCCAAATTCGCTGGAGGAAACAGGGATTTTTAGCCCTCAGAATCATATCAAGGGAAGCTTCCCCCCCCTCCCGAGGTCATCCAATCCACCCCGCTGTACCCATCCCTCTCAGGGGAGGAATCCAGATTAAGGCATTATGCTGCCAAGGCGCAGCTTTTGCCCCCTTTTTAAAGAAATTTGGTCCACTGTTCCCTCTCTTACTTTTTAGGAGCTGATTTTTTTTTCAAATTTTTAATATTCAAGTTTGTCCATTGCCAGGATAAAATGGGTAGCAGGATAAAAACAGTCAGTGGTTTCCTGTTGATTGAAAGAGAATAATGAGGAGTATATTTATTTCATGCAAATCTTGCCAGCTGTGGAGGCGAAATGCAAAGGGAGACATTGTCCCCCACTGCCAAAAACTACCCCCCTCTAAAAAGACAGCCACTATCCACAGAGTAGTAGTGTGAGTCTTGTGGCTGTTGCTGTTGCAACAACTTGCTTGGTTTCTGGGGAGCAGATGTTACCAGAAAGCAGATTTTGGCTGCAGGTTGATTTCTCCTTCTCCACCGGCTGGCTAGGAAACCTTCCCATCTGGGCTTTTGGCCTCCATATTTTTTTATAGCTTTCCAAGGATACATCAGTCATAGGTTTTATGAGGCTTCGTAGCTCCGCTCAGGCCGTTACAAAAATACCCAGTGGTTGGTGGGCTCCCCCCCACCCTTTCTCCGAAGGTGGGTTTTGGACGCAGCTTCTGAAGGATTCTAGTTTACCCCAAACCTGGTTAAAGACAGACAGACTCAAAGCAATGTCTGGTTCTTTTCTTTTTCTTTTTTTCTTTTGCTACAGGCATCTGAGTTTAGAGTTACGAAAGAGGTTTGCGGAGTAAAAGGTTTGTAGCTGTAAGCTGCCCAGAGTCAGTTAGCAGGTGGTTAGCAAGTAACATCCCATAGGAAAGGAAAGGAAATAGAACAGAATAGAAATGAATAGAACATAGAAGATAATATAGAAGAGAAGAGAAAGAGAAGAGAAGAGAAAATAGAATAGAATATAGAACAGAATAGAAGTAAAGAGAACATAGAATAGAAATGAATAGAATATAGAAGAGAAAATAGAAGAGAAGAGAATATAGAAGAGAATAGAATAAATTGCACTTGGATTTATATATCGCTTTACAGTGCTTTTACAGCCCTCTCTAAGCGGTTTTACAGAGTCAGCCTCTTGCCCCCAACCGTCTGGGTCCTCATTTTACCCACCTTGGAAGAAAGGACAGAAGGCAGAGCCAACCTTGAGCCTGGTGAGAATCGAACTGCTGGCAATGGGCAGAGTCAGCCTGCAATCCTGCTTTCTAACCACCGCGCCTCCATGCAACTTTACAATCTCTTTTTGCCATGTTGGTGGTTAAGCCACTGCAGTCATTAAAGGAATCACACAGTCATTAAATGAATCTGACTTCTCTCCCGCATCCCCCTCTTTGACTTGACTCCTCAGAAAATAACCAGGAAGGACATAAAATAGCAACCACAGATGCCACAATCACCACTTAAAATACAAGCCGGGGTTGCCAATTCTGATCACGTGAGACTCTGGGGGGGGGAAGGCTGCGATGGACGTAAGCACGAGGACTGGTCGTAAATCCCTTTTTTCCCAGTGTTGCCTGAGTTCGAACCATCATTAAATGAATATTTTTAAGTGGAAGGTTCCCTATATGATTTTTTTTTGGGGGGGGGAATAATTTGTTGTTGGGAANAGTTCGAACCATCATTAAATGAATATTTTTAAGTGGAAGGTTCCCTATATGATTTTTTTTTGGGGGGGGGAATAATTTGTTGTTGGGAACAGGGCAATGAAAGGCAGCAGCTTCTTCGTGGCATATCCCAGATGAAATGCAACTGGGGGGTGCATGCAAATTCCTCCCCCCCGCCCGTTGTCTCCATCGTCTCGTGGCCTCACGTGAACTCCCCCATCCCTCCTCATCCTCCCCAACCCAGTGTGGTTTTTTGTGCAAGAGCGCACAAATCTCCTTTTTTAACTGCCACTGCTTAATCTCCACCCCCCCCCAAAAAAATAGGGGTGACTTGTAAAGCCGGGAATATTTGGATAAACTTGTCAACCGTGGAAAAGCAAGAAAAAGGGTGTTTTGTCCATTACTGGGTGGAAAGGGAAGGCAGGAAAAAAAAAAAAGAGGGGTGGGGGAAGTGGGGAAAAGTGGGGGGGGAGAAAAAGACCCCCATTAGCCCGCTGTGGGGTTGCTGGACAGGGTCCAATGCAAACTTGCCTTGGCACGGGGGGCACCCCCCTCCCCGAAAAGCATAAGAAAAGAGAGGGAGGGTGTCTAATGGAGAATCTTTTCCTGGAGGGCCTGAAGTGTTTCTGATTTATTCCTCAGAAGGCTGGCCTGACATCCTTCTGCAGGCTTGGATTCTGTGGGGTTCCGACAATGGGGGCTTTGTGTGCGAGGGGAGCGCAAACCCCCCATTGGGAAAAAAGGGGGGCTGTCTTTACCTGACAGGCAATTGAAGCCAGTCTTGCGCTGCAAATTATTTATTTATTTTTTACTTTCCGCCAGCCTAATGAGAGCTTTGGAGTTCTTCTTCTTCTTGTTGTCCTCCTCCTCCTCCTCTCTCTCTCTCTCTCCTCTTCTTTCTCTCTTTCATTCTCCCTCTCTTTTCTTCTCTCTTTTTCGTTCTCTTTTTTCTTTGTCTCTCTCTTCTCTCTCTTTTGTCTTTCTCTTTTCTTCTCTCTCTCTCTTTCCCTCTCTTTCTCTCCCCCTCTCTCTTTCTCTCTCTCCTCCTCCTCCTCCTCCTCGTCCTCCTCCTCCTCCTTCTTCTTGCATTTTTATTTTTAAAGGGGAGGGGGGAAATAAAAATTAATTTAAATTTTGCTCTCTCTTTTTTTTTTTTTTGCATTTTTATTTTATTTTTAAAAAGGGGGAGGAAAAAAATAAAATAAAATGATGCCCCCTCTGGCCGGGCTCCAGGATCCCAAGGCCCAATCCCTTCCTTCCTTCCCAAATCGAACTAGCCTTCGCCACCTGCTTCAAAAGAGCAGGAGACAAGACCTACGAACCAATTCACACTATATTTTATTTTTTTTAAAAAAGGAGTTGACCCTTAGGGGTGACTTCAACTTTGGACTTGCACAATGGAGACCCGATGGCCGAAATGGAAGGCAGGAAAGGCAGGAGAGGGAAAGATGAGAAAGGATGAGATGATAAGCAGAGAGGGNAGGAGTTGACCCTTAGGGGTGACTTCAACTTTGGCCTTGCACAATGGAGACCCGATGGCCGAAATGGAAGGCAGGAAAGGCAGGAGAGGGAAAGAGAAGGAAAGACGAGAAAGGATGAGATGATAAGCAGAGAGGGTGCCAACTGGTTGATCCTCCCAAGTTTTCCGAACGATGAGGGGGCGAGGCAGGACGAGAAGAATGGAAAGACTGGGGAAGGGGAGGTGGAAAAAAACAAAACCCAAAACGAAACCCAAAATGACAACGCAGTCGTGGGTCATTATTATCCCACCCTTCTGCTTTCTGCTGACTACAGAATCAGATTGTCCTGAACAATCCCGAGCTGCGTTGTCCCCACGCACTCATCAGGCCGCATAAAAGACGATCTGTCTCGCTCAATGGGACATTGTGAATCGAGACACTGCCCGGATTGTTGACGCTGGATCTTCCCTGCACGTCAAACCAAGAAAACATTTGGGGGGCCCCCCGTCTTCCCTTCATGGCGAGGACATGAATGGAAAACTCCCGACGGAGGATGCGTGGCGTCCTTCTGTTGTCTTCTTTCAGGGTGGTGGGTGGGGACATGGTCGACGCAACTGGTAACCTTCGGAAGATGTTCTGTTTGGGAAAAGACGAGGACATCTTCGGGGTGGATGGAAAGAAACTGATGACCCAAAGGGTGTGGCACAAAGGCAACACAGTAAGATAATCAATNACTGATGACCCAAAGGGTGTGGCACAAAGGCAACACAGTAAGATAATCAATAAGAGTCCCTTTATTAGCTCCAACTTTGCCCCCAATGTCCTGGTTCCCTTTTGGGCTGGAGAAAAAAAAACTCTCCCAGCAACAGCCATTGGCTGCAGAGAATCAAGTCCAAAACATGGTCAATACAAACTCTACCTTAAAGTCCAAACAAGGCAAAATGAAGTCATTATTCTGGCAGGGCAGGAGCAAGAATTCCAGACGTGAAGGCACGGCAGTAACTTAACATGGTTGGGAGGATGCCAGGAACGCAGATAAGCAAAGTCAACACAAGATATACTACATTTGTTCCCAGCAGACACCACACACAGCTTGCATCTTTTTTAAACTCTCTTTCCCAGCTGTGGCTAATGAAGGGAATCAGGGCCCTTTCCTCCCCCATAATCCATGCAACTTCCATTGCTCTCTTCTCCATTCCTCCCTGCTTGCCCTAGGATGAAGAGTGGGTGGGCCTCGGTCTTTCTCTGAACTCCTTCTCCCTTGCTCTACCTCTCTCCTGCTCTTCCCAGCCGGACTTTATCCTTCCCCAGTTTCCTCCATAGCTAACGGAGCCACACTCCCGCTCCCTCTCAGCTGCTCGTCTTCCTCCTCAGATTCAGACTCTGACAGGGACATGACAGAAACGGAGAACTGAGGACCTCTGTGTAGCCAGTGGAAGATGACCACCCTTGGTACTGCAAATGTGGCCTTCAAGAACGTGACTTGGGGTCTCTCACATGGGCTGGTCTTTCTGCCTACCAGGGGTGGCCATGGCCTGGTTGGCATTCCAAGCTCTAAGGGTGAGCAGATGTCTTGAGGGAAGGCCGCAATAGCAACAGGGCCTTCTGGCTTTCGGAGGTCTTGGGCCAGAGGTGGTCTTCAGCAGGTTCTGATCAGTTCTGGAGAACTGGTAGTGGAAATTTTGAGTTGTTTGGAAAACCGGCCAATCCCACCTCTGACTGCCCCTGCCAACCCCATCTCTTCTCCGCCTCCCATTGAGTTCCAGCTGATCAGCTGGGTCTCCTTGGGTTGCCCTGCACAGGAGAACGGAGCTGGAAAGCAGATTAGTGGGGTGGGGGAGGGAAAGGGGTATTTTGCAGTATCCTTCCCCTGTCATGCCCACAAAACCAGTTGTAAAAAAAAATTGAATCCCACCACTGTCCTGGGCCAATAGATTGAGGGAAGTAGGTATGTCTAACTAAGAGAAGGACTGGGGTGACATGATAGCAATCTTCCAATGTTTGAGGGGCTGCCTCAAAGAAGGGGGAGTCAAGCTATTCTCCAAAGCATCTGAAGGCAAGACAAGAACCAATGGATGGAAACTCATCAAGGAGAGAAGCAACCTGGAATTAAGGAGAAACTTCCTAACAGGGAGAACAATGAACCAGTGGAACGACTTGCCTTCAGAAGTTGTGGTTGCTGCTGCATTACTGAAGGCTTTTAAGAAGGGGCTGGACAGCCATTTGTCTGGAATGGTATAGGACTTCCTGTTTGGGCAGGGGGTTGGATTAGAAGACCTCCAAGGTCCCTTCCAACCCTATGATTCTGTGTTCTAAGGAAGGAGAAGAACGTTTATGAAGATCAAGACCGATAGAGAGAAGAGGGGTTGGAATTCAAACTCAGAAGAATGTGCAAATCAAGATTTATTACACATGCTATTAATATGAGATCAGCAAGAATGTATTTTTTTTTGTGGGGGGGGGATATAGGATAAAACTAATTATAATGCTATGGAAATAACGTTACATTGACTCTCTGGGAAGAGCGAATGATGGATTCACGTTAAAGTTACAAATGAGCAGGTCGGTTCTGCAGATTATGAAAATTGGGGGCTGCAGAGATTCCTTTGCCTGCCTCTTCGCTCCCTCCCTTCCTTACGCCCAAAAACCATGAATTTCAAATGCTCAGCCTCAGGAACAACCAGTCCCAGGTTCAAATCCCCACATGAACACCTCTGGGAGGAACTTCAACTCCCAGAACAGGCTAAGTTTGACACACACTGCACTAGGTGCTTTCCATTTTTTGCAGACTGCCTTCCTTCTTTCCTTCCTTCTTCTTTCTCTCCCTCCCTCCCTTCTCTCCTTTCCCTCCCTCTCAGCCTTCCTTCCCTCCATCTCATCTTTTCCTCATTCGTTCCTTCCTTCCTTCCTCCCTGCACCTCATCTTTCCTTTCTTTCTTCCTTCGTTCTTCCCTCCCTCCCCTCCTTCTTCCTTCCTTCCCTTCCCTTCCCCATCTTCTTTCCTTCCTTCCTTCATCTCTCCCACCCTCCTTCCTTCTCTCTTGTCCTTCCTTCCTTCCTTCCTTCCTTCCTTCCTTCCTTCCTTCCTTCCTTCCTTCCTTCCTTCCTTCCTTCCTCCTCCCTCCTTGTCCCCAGGGCCAGCCTCCCCCCTCCAGCCCACCAGAGGGACATGGTTGGCTCCTGACCGGCTTGACAGCCATGATTAATATCACGTATTAGGAGATTCCAGTGGAAATATTTGAGAGCAAGCTGTGCTGTTTGGTTCTCATCAGCCAGTTGGGTCTACAGGCCTATTAAAAACAGCGGGGGATTTGCAGACTTCATCACAGAGTCTGCAGCCGGGAGGAGAGGAGAGGACACGCCGAGACACCCAGGGCAAATGCCAGCGGTCCGGCCTCTCAAGGCCATGCCGGCTGCAGGCTCTTGTGGTTTTTATTTCGATGGGATGGGCTTGGCTTGGAGATAAGATGATGCAGCTGGAGGGCCTTAGAAACAGGTTTTGGAGAGGAGGAGGAGAAGGAGGAGGAGGAGGAGGAAGAAGAAGAAGGAGAAGGAGAAGAACAAGAAGAAGAAAGGGAAGGAGGAGGAGGGGGAGGAGGAGAAGAAGAGGAGGAGGAGGAGGAGAAGGAGGAGGAGAAGAGAAGAAGTAGAGAAGTAGAGGAAGAAAGGGAAGGAGGAGGAGGAGAGGAAAAAGAAGAGAGGAAGAAAGGGAAGGAGGAGGAGGAGAGGAAAANGAAGAAGAAGAAGAAGAAGAAGAAGAAGAAGAAGAAGAAGAAGAAGAAGAAGAAGAAGAAGAAGAAGAAGAAGAAGAAGAAGAAGAAGAAGAAGAAGAAACAAAACAAATGTTTTGGTCACTAAACAAACCTTTGTAAGTTGAGGAAGATCTGTATCCCCAAAATCCCCAGGACTCTTTCCCTCCAGGGGATGCAGCCGATCGCTGTGAATCCAAGACACGTTCCCCACGGCTGCAATATATTCTGGATTTTGCCTTTGGGGTTTCAGGGTCGTAGGGACAGACTTGGTCATGCAAGGATGGCGTGGGAGGGTTGGGAAAGGAGTGTGAAGGATGAGATTCTCCCAAGGGAACCATCTGCTGGGATTGTCAACCCATAAGGCACCTCCTTGCGAGCAAGAACAGCTGTTGTGTGTGTCTTGCCGGCACGCAAGAGCCGCAATTCGTCCGGCACTCTTCTTGGGTTTCAGCTGGGACCGTAAAAAAATATGCCCAACATTGGTCAGGTTGACGCTTCCTAACTTAACCCCTTATCTCTCCCTCCCTGGGACGGTTTTAATTTTAAGGTTCCCGTGAAAATATCCATGTGGGTGCAGCTAGATTCTCTCTATACTTACAATGATGCATTTAGTGACTATTCAGAGTTACGCTGGCACTGAGAAAAGGGACTTTCCCGTGTTCCCCCAAAATAAGACCCTGTCTTATATTTTTTTTGCCACCAAAAAAGGCCTTCTTATCCAGCGGTCACCAACTGGGGGGCCAGCCCAGTGGTGGTCTGTGAGAAAATTTTGGTGGCCCGCAGAGAAATGTTACCCCCAAAGCAATTAATCCAGGCTACATGGGAACACAAGGCTGCGCCACCCACATGGTCCGCGGGAACCCTCCCCGTCTACTCACTCCTGACCTGGCAAACTTGCCTGCTAAGTTGCTATTTTTTTTTTCACCAACTATCAGCTGTTCTGCTGTGCCGGGAGATTTAGATTAGCTAAAAAGCAGGAAATGGTTGCCTTTTTTGCTTTCTAGCTAATCTTTAGATCTTCGGCTCTGCTTTTAAGTGGAGCCCAACCTCCCTTAAGACTGAAGCTTCTATTGTTCAGTGCAGACTCAGGTAGCCGATGGCAGAAAGATAGATCTCTGAGTGAATCTGTGATTCTGTGCTCATATGACTGGCGCGCATGCCTTTTGCCTGCATCTTTGGCGTTAAAGATTGCTCTCTTTTTTAATAAATAAGAGAATTCAAATATCTATATAAATATTATAATATTTAACATACAAAGCACATGCCGCAATATCAGTCACCTGAACCAACACAAAGCCACACCCACAATTAAGCCAGTCGCACAGAACCGTTTTTAAGAAATTTTTAAGTTCCCAACCCTGCTTCTTAGTGGTGTTTGTGTCTTGTCTGTGTAGAGCGAGAAGAAGAGAGGGAGGGAGAGAGAGTTTAGGTCAGATCTGTCTACTCTCTTCTCTCTCTCTCTCCCACGCAACGTCAGCAGCCACTGTCACGTTCAAAATTCATATTAGTGATCCCGCGGAATTCTAAAATTATGCAGTTTGGTGGTTCGCCTGAGGCTCCAAAAAAGCGTTTGGCCAAACGCTCTTTTTACCATTCAAACAGAGTGGCCTCTCGCAGTCTCTTCTTTAAAATCCCCCAGATGATGGAGTATCCACAATTTTCTGGTGCAAGCTGTTCCACTGGTTAATTAGTCCTCCCTGTCAAGGAGATTTCCCTCGTTGATTCCAGAGTTGCTCCCTTCTGATGAGTTTCCGTCCATTGCTCCTTGTCCTGCCTCAGGTCCTTTGGGAATAAGTTGGCCCACACCCCCTTCTTTTGGGGCGGCAAGCCCCTCAAACACTGTGCAACGCTGCTATCATGTCCCCCCAATCACTTCTTGGTATATTCTCAGACTGCGCCAAACCCAGTTCCTGCAAGCGTTCTCCGTATATTTTATCGCTCCAGCCCTTTAACATCCTAGTTGCTCTTCGTGCCCTTTTTCGCAAAGCCATCAACGCTCTTTTTTATCAACATGGGCGAACCAAAAGCTGACGCAGGATTATTTCGCAGGTGTCGGGCCTTACCTAAGGCTTTATTATAACTCTCCCATTTCTATGAAAGGAGTCGAAGAGACTCCAACATAGCTTCTCAGGGCCTTCCGCGACAAACGCTTAACGGAAAGCCGAAGGAGAGATGAATTTAAAGGAGAAAAAACTGTTTGGTGTGTGTAGTGTTGGTGTGGTCGAGAATGCACCAAACCCTTGGAAGAAAATTGGGCACAAAATGTTTTCACAAACATAAGGTCCATAGTCCTTGGGCAGGAGACAGGAGGAGGCCGCGATTGGGCCGGCCTTGACCTCATTTGAAGAGATGCAATCACCGTCATTGGCACAGTTGGGCGATCGAGTTAGCCGATTCAGAGCTTTGTTTAACGACTCAATCGTTGGTGGTTGTCGTCTTTTCCGAACAAACTTGCAGGCCGAGAAAACTTGACCCCTGCTTATTCCTGCCAAGGGTGCGGCGGGAACGAGGATGAGGACTATGACAATCCCCTCTGTTGGCAGAAGAGTCGGTGAAGATGTCATCAGGCAATTCAACGGCACAGACAAGTTCAAGGGGCGGCCACAATTATAGAATGAGAAATAACAGAGTTGGAAGGGACCTTTGAGGATCTTCTTAGCCCGAACCCCTGCTTTAGGCAGGAAACCCTATAGCATTCAAACAGGGAGGATGGGAAGGGAGCGGAGGAGAGGAAGCGAACGGAAAGGAAGGAAGAGGAAAGGATAGGCGGAAGGAAGGAAGGACAAAAGGCATCGAAGGGACGCTTGGAGGTCCTCTAGCTGCAAGCCCCTGCTTTGGCAAGAAAACCGCAACACCCACATTGTCCAGACGAAATGGGTTACTCCGCAAATCTCTTCTTTCAAAAGCTTCCAGTGTTGGAGCATTCACAACTTCTGACGAGAGTCCACTGTCTGTATTTCAAGTCCGAGAAGTTATAAACCTCGGCTTCTCCTTCCTTTCGCCAACAGGCCTTTGATTGGGAGCCTGCTATAATAATTCGCAGAATAGTTTACCTGTCCATTTTCCTCTGGTACCTGTGTTATCCGTTTCCATCCCTCCTCGCCGCTCTGATTATGCCATGGGGATGGATGGAGCGAATCCCATTTAAATGTATTTTATTTTATTCTGTTTTGGGGTGGCGTGGCTGCAAAAAAAAAAGAAAAGAAAAAAACCATTACAGCTTTATCCTGCTCTCACCCATCCGAAGCAGGATTTGATGAGATGGTTCCTAAAAAAAGCGTGTCCTATTGATTATGGCTATTTTTTATTTTAAATTTATTTAAAGGGTGGTGGCGGCGGAGAGGCAACGGCGGTACGAAAAAATAATAAAAAAATATCGTAATAAAAATAAGGAATATAGTATTCGCTTCGTCTTTGTCGCTGGCCTGCTTCAGGCGGTGGAAAGAAAGGTAGTCTCAGGACAGCAGGAGGCCCGCCAGAAAATGATGCCAGCGCGTCCTTTCTACCCTTGGTGAAGATCTGCGTTCCATAAAACAAAACGGTGCCGTGATGGTGTCTCTCGCTGCCGCCCCCCCCCAGGACCTCCGAAAAGCTTATATCTATATGCGAGGAAAATGCAACCATAAGGAGGCAGAGTACTGCTGCGCATCTTTTGCCAAGGAACAAAAAGCGGGAGCTCAGTGTGGGAACTGAGTTACGCTGGATATAGGCATGGCTTTATGTCACATTTGGGAAGGGAGTAGGGAAGGCGGGGGCAGAGGGGAGGAATCATGTGCCCCCTTGCAGGCGTGAGCCCTTTCTCTCCCCTGCCATCGCAAATTGGGCACACGCGGCCACAAAGATGAAGGTTCACTTGGATGCTTTTGTGCTGCAGTTCTTCTTTTTGTTTTCCTCTCTGTTTGTTTTTTTTTTGGGGGGGGGGTATGCGTGTCTCTTGGTGGTGTGGAGTTTGAGGAGGCATCGCATGCCATGACGGCTAAGATGCCCACCAGAAGTGCCACGCCAGGAGGAGGAGAAGGGGAATGGGGCTGGGGGGGGAAATTGGCCGTTGGGGTTGGTTTGCGGGGGGGGTCATAAGAAAATTATAAGATATGGCGCGCGAGCCTTTGAACTGGGATGGATTCTGGACTTACAGGGAGACTCCCAGCGGAAGGGACCTTTGGAGGTCTTTCTAAGTCCCACCCACCCCTGACTGCGTTCAAGCAGGAGAGCCTGCCTAGGCCATTTCCAGCATGAAGAATAGAGGTGAAGGATAGTTGGGGGTCTTCTAGTCTGACCCCTTGTTTGCAAGCAGGAAGACTGTATACTCATTCTGGACAAATGGCTGTCCAGCCTCTTCTTGAAAACTCCATAGTGATGGAGCAGACCCACACTCCCTTCCTTCCTTCCGATTACTATCTTTTGTCTTCCTTCTTCGTTCCCTTCCCTTTCGCTTTTCTTCTTCCTCCCTACTTTCCTTCTGTTCCTTAATCCTTCCTTTCCTATTTAACTATCTTTTTTTCCTTTCCTTCTGTTCGTTTCCTTTCCTTCATTCCTTTCTTCCTCCCTCCTCCCTTTCTTTTTTTCTATCTTATCTTCCTATTAACTCTTCTCTCCCTCCCTCCTTCGCTTCCTTCCTTTCCTTCCATCTTTTCTTTTCTTTCCTTACTTTCTATTCTTTCTTTCCTTATCTTCCTTCCTATTACTCTTTCTCTTCTTTCCTAATCCTTCTTTCTATTTGCCTTTCCTTCCATTCCTTCCTCCTCTCCCTCTTTCCTTTTTTTCTTATCTCTTCCTATTACTCTTTTCTCTCCCTCCCTCCCTCCTTTCCTTCCTCGCTCCCTCCCTACTTCTTTTTCTTCTTAGTCTTTCTTTCCTATATACTCTTTCTCTCCGCTCCCTTCCTTCCTTTCCATCTTTCAATCTTTGCTGTCCTTCTTTCCTTCCTTCCTTTCTACTTTCTTTTTTTTCCTTATCTTCCTTCTAATTACTATCTTTTTTCCTTTCCTTCCTCTTTCTTTCCTGTCTCCCCTCCCTCTTTTTTTTTTCTTATCTTCTTTCCTATTACTCCTTTCTGCTCCTCCCCTCCTTCCTTCCTTCCTTCCTTCCTTCCATCTTTTCTTCTTTCGCTTCCTTCTTTTCCTTCCTTCCTTTCTCTTCTTTCGTTTCCTGATCTTCCTTCCTATTACATATCTTTTCCCTCCGCTCCCTCCGCTTCCCCCTCCCTCCTTCCTTCCTTCTTTCCTTCTTTCTCTTTCCTTCCTTTCCTCCTCCTCTTTCTCCTCCTCCTCCTCTTTCTCCTCCTCTTTCTCCTCCTCCTCTTCCTCTCTCTCTCCCTCTCTCCCTTTTTCTCCCCTGACTCTAGAGTCCAATCTTCCTCCTATATTTTTAAGGGTTGGGAGCTGTGCTGCGCTGGGAGTCAGTGAAGGATGAAATCAAGGGGAGGTATAAATTGACGTTGATAATAAACCAAGCGCCAAGCCACCGGGGATAAATCAGAGGGTCCCTTGAAGGTCAGAAAGAGGACTCCAGAGTGACCCGATTGAGGTCCTTCAACTCCGCTTGCCACCCCGGTTGCCGGAAGGCGGTACCGGAGAAGGTGACAGCAGAAACAGGAAGGTGGCTCTGGAGTTATGGCCTCCTCGACTTACAACTGTTCGGTTCAGCGGCCATTTCAAAGTTACAAAGGGGCTCACGGACGTTTTTCACCCTTACACCCGCTGCAGCTTTGCCCTCGGCCGCGGGATCAAAAACCAGACGCTTCGTATTTACAACGGTGTCACCGGGCTCACGAGTTTGCCACCTTCTGACAAGTGACGGGGAAGCCCGATTCACTTAACAGCAGTGGGACCGATTGGAGGGAGATGTAGGGGTGATCCTGAAATATGATTTTAATTTTATTTATCTGTACGTGAAATGGCTGCATTTTATTCTGATCCCACTTGAAATGGTGTTTTATTCGGCTCTCATTTTAAATTGTACAGTATTTTATTCCAATTTCAATTTAAATTGTATTTCATTCTGATTTCAATTTAAATTATATTTTATTCTCATTTCATTTTAAATTGTATTTTATTCCAATTTCAATTTAAAATGTATTTTATTCTGATACCATTTTTAAATTGTATTTTATTCCTCTCCCATTTTAAACTGAATTTTATTTCAATTTCATTTTAAATTGTATTTTATTCTGGTTTCATTTTAAGTTGTATTTTATTCTGATTTCATTTTAAGTCATATTTTATTCTGATTTCAGTTTAAATTGCATTTTATTCTGATCTCCTTTGAAATTGTATTTTATTCTGACTTCATTTTAAATGGTATTTTATTCCAATTTCATTTGAAAGTTGTATTATTATAGGATATTTGTCGCACTTTTGAGTTTGGAGCTCTGCACTTTGATATGGCCTGTGGGCTAAAATCAATAAATTAAACAAAAGTAAGCTTAACGACCGGGTCTCTAACTCAATGACAGCAGGGATTCGTTTAACAACGGTGGCCAGAAAGGTCGTAAAATGGGAAAAATTTTACCAGTGGATGGATGGATCAACACAGGATGTTCATCATGTCTGTCCATCTTTCTACCCCTTTCCAGCCATCCTGGCTGATTTTCCCTCCTGATTTGCAGGAAAATCCCATTGAATAAAATTCCTTGGACTGGGTGGAAATCAGGGAGGCTAAGCGCCATTTTACAGAAGCTTATCTCATGATGAATATTGAGTATTTCATCCATTAAAATGGGTCACGAACACAATTTTTGCACATGGTATTCAGCTTTGTTCGGGTATTTTCCCACGTCATTATAGTTGTACTCGAACAAAGCTGAATACCATACATGTAAGTACCCGCGAAAACTTAAGAAAACAAATATATATATATATGTTTATATATATATATATATGGAATCCAGCTCTTAACTGAAGGGGATGTTTAGTGGGGTTATTATTTATCCTTTCCCATTTAGTAAATTCAACAGTAATTGTAATAAATCCAATCACAATAAACAGGCTCTTCCTCCCCCCCTTCTCCTAGCTAAGTGTCTTCCCATCTCTCTCCCCTCCCCAAAACACCCCCCCAAAAAAAAAATCTCAGCTGCTGCAAGAGTTCCTGTTTNAACACCCCCCCAAAAAAAAAATCTCAGCTGCTGCAAGAGTTCCTGTTTGATATCTGATGACATCCCCCCCAGCTATTAATTTCATAAAAGATCACAGTTCCTCCAGATGCTCTTTAAAGGAAACATGTCTCGGGAGGATGAGAACATTTAGTTAATAATTTAACACTGGGCTCTCTGCAGTTTTCACTGCCCCCCCTCCCCCAACACCCCCAACCCAAAACGCAATCGATAGGACGAAGAATTGGTGAATAAAAGTTCCCGCAGGGTTTTTTTTTTTTAATATTTAATTTGATTTTGCAAAGACACGGATGAGAATATGAACAAGGCGACCAGCATTTAGGAATAGACATGGATAGATAGCATACGATTATAACAGACATAGATATTATAGATAGATAGTATAGATAGATAGATAGATAGATAATTGATAGATAGATAGGATGATAGCTAAGTAGAAAGAAAGTATAGATAGAAATAGGAATAGATAGATGGTATGGTAGTAGGTAAACAGAAATAGGGATAGATAGACAGACAGGCAGAAACAGGGAGTAGATAGATAGATAGATAGATTAGATAGATAGATAGATAGATAGATAGATAGATAGATAGATAGATAGATAGACAGGACAGACAGACAGACAGACAGACAGACAGACAGACAGAGATAGGTCGGTTAGGTAGGTAGATAGAGATAGCTAGAGAGAAGATAATAGCTAGATAGCTAGAGGGGAAATAGGATAGATAAATAGAGAAAGAGGATAGATAGATAGAAATAGATAGATAGACAGAGACAGACAAAGAAACAGAGATAGATAGATAGATAGATAGATAGATAGATAGATAAGATAGATAGACAGATAGAAATAGATATAGCTAGACAAACAATAGAAAGGAATAGATAGATAGATAGATAGATAGATAGATAGATAGATAGATAGATAGATAGATAGATAGATAGATAGATAAGATAGAGGTAGACAGAGACAGACAGAAATAGAGATGGACAGATGGATGGATGAATGGATAGATAGAAAGAAATAGAGAGCTATAGAGAGCTAGATCAACACAGATATAAATAGAGATAGATGTATGATTGACTGATTAGATGGTTGTAAGAGGGAGTTTTTATATACACACACACAAACACAAATATGTGTGTGTTTGTGTGTGAATCTATGTAGTCTTCAACTAACAACAGTTCATTGAGTGACCGTTCACAAGTTACAAAGGCTCTTGAAAAAGTGACTTCTGACCATTTTTCACACGTACGACTTTGTGACCATCGTAAGTTGAGGACGAGCTGTATATAGGGGAAAAACCTACACACACACACACACACACACACACCCTCTCACATGGACGCACACGCAGGGAGAAAAGTGTACCAACTCCAAATCAATGCAAGTAGCCAGAAATAATTGTTTCATTTTCGACAGGAAATGTTCAAGACACTATCGGATGTGCTGACCCGTATCACGGCTGGGTTTTCTTGAAGACTGCACCGTATGATGTGACATTTATTGACAGTTTGATGTTCAGCCTCAGGGCTCTGGGTATTATTATTATTATTTATTTATTTTTTCCTCCTTGGTTCTTTTTTTTCTGATCGTTTGCAATGGAAATATTTATAATTTGAGATAGCGTTGCTGTTTTTTTGTTTTTTGTTTTTAAAAGCTAACGTATTGTTTGTAGATAAGCGCATTGGTTGGGAGGGGGGGAAATCTGCGCAGAAGCACAAAATATAATCCGTGTACGTTGGAAAATGGATGAGATTCCTTGCAGATGAGAATGCGATTAGGAAAATATGAGAATGTGCAGAAATGAAACAGATTAACACTTGCTACAAAAGAGAAAGAACAAACTGAATATTGTATGACACGGAAGCACCAAGACGGTTGGAGAATAAAAATAGAAATAAATGGAGATTTAATGAAATAAAGAATATATGTTAAGATAGAGAGGTAAACTTAGGATAATGACGATATAGGATTGTGAAAATGCCCATACCTATTATAATATTATATTTTCATGTTAAGAGGGAGAAATAGAGTCATAGACTCTATGAATAGAGTCATAATGCTGATTATTAATATTGTCAGATTAGAGAATTATTATCAATGCAATGAATATTGTAAATTTTGATTGCAATAGCACAGAGACAGTTGTACCCAGATGACACACTGTTTAATGGAAGATGATATGTTCAAGTTTAAAAAATAAAAAACTTAAAATAAATACAATCCACGAATTAAGAGGAATATTAGCCTTTTGTGAAAATAATGCACAATTCCACTTTTTTCTTCTTCTTCCTCTTGCTCAATCCAGTGCCTTACAAATGCATTGGGATTCAGTTCTTTCCCTCCCCCACATCCATGGGAATTGTAGTACCTCTGCAGAGCAGGTAACGCAGTCCAGAAATATTGGAAATAACTCATGGAATTTATCTCATTTTATCTCTGTGAGCCCCAAATGGAAATTCTCCTTTGAAATTCAGAATTCTCTGCATTGTTTTAATGTGGGTTTGTCAGTCTAGGGATAAATAGTATATACAGTATAAAAGGGAAGCTTTGCATGCTAACAGAACAGAATAAACAGAGTTGGAAGGGATCTGGGAGATCTTCTAGTCCAACCTCTGGCTCAAGGAGAAGAAGACCCTAGCCTAGATCATTTCAGACAAAGGGTTGTTCAATCTCATCTTATTGATGGATGCTTTTCATTCCAAATCACTCAGTTTTAAGCACTGGGTTTTATGAGAAATTAAGAGAGAAGCTTGCCAAAAAATAGAATAAAAATGTGGGTTAAAAAAAAAAGAAATACATTCTAAAAGAATTCTTAGGAAAGATGCAAATTTTGCCTCTTGCAACTGACTGGCTTTATTTTAAAGCCAGTCTTTGAGAAAGGGGCTACAGAGCTTCTTAATTTGGCATATCTGAGGTGTGATTTTGTGTTCATCTAAAAAAAGTATTTCTTTTTTTTTTTAAAGGACTTCTATTTAATTTATGTTGAAATTGTGCTATTTTCTGGGAGGTTTTTTTTACAGACAAGACAGCAAAATGCTAAATCAAAACTACACCAATCTGATCCCCTCTCAACTAATTTAAAAGATTATAATTCTATTTACTTCGCCATGGAGAAAGTTTTTGTTATATCAGTAAAAATATTTCCAAGGTGTAGGATTGTATTGTAATTTGTTTTAAATTGAGATAAAGGTAAAAACCTAACGTCAAAAATTTCAAGAGATTTCTACAAATTCTCATACAAAATCCCCAAATCACTTCCTAGAATAGATTTGCACACATCCTGCCTTTTAAAAAATACATCAAAAAATGTCCAAAAAATCTATTTAAACCAGTTTAAAATACAAAATATACAAAGTGATTTCTAGATGCGTTTGCAGAAATCATTTTTAGAATGTTTCATAGAAATTATCAAGTAATTATAAATCATTATTAAATAATTGAAAGAATAATTGAAAGAAATTATGGAATCATTTTCATTATATATGCAGAATGACAGATTTAAAAAAACTATACCAGAACAACTATATTAGAAATGGGCTGATTTCTCCATCTCTGCATTCATTTTATGCCTGGGGTTCAGGGTGGCAAATTTTGCTCTAAATTTTCTTGATTCGACAATGAGGATTTTTAGTAAGGATAAATGGTTTTTTGTTTTAAATGTTCCAGGATGCTTTTTGAGGTTTCTGCAGGAGTTTGTGGAGAGAGAAAAAAAAAGGAAATACAGATTAAGCATTCAGAAATGCAGCAGGCTTCCAAAGTTTATGGAATATGTTTAAATCGGGGTATTGATAGGACTTTGATATCTTTGTGCATTTTACGATTGAAGATTAAGTCGGTTGTCAGCCTCTTTTTTTAGCAAGTCTTTCAAAGCTCCTGCTGTGGTTTATTAGCAAAAGATTGGCGCTCTGAGGAATAGATGGGGTTGTTTGCCACAACCTTTCCATATGTTTTTATTTGATTTGGACTAATTTCTCTATGGTAAGGAATGCTGAACTGAATACCTTAAAACCGACGCCTGGCTCTGTTTGGGAATGCCTGGGTTTTTTTTTTTTTTTGTTTTTTGGGAAGACATGACCCGAAGTTTGCAATTTTTTAAAATTTTATTTTTTTACAAACAAAGACGCTTCCTTCTTTTCTTCCTTCTTTCTCTTCCCTTCTCTTTTCTCTCCCTCTCCTTCTTTCCTTTCCTCCTCCCTCCACTTTCTCATTTCCATCCTTCTTTCCTCCCTCCTTTCTCCTTTCCATTTTTCTTCCTTCCCTTTTCCTTTTTCCTTCCCTTTCCCTTCTTTCTCCTTCCTTCCTTCTTTCCTCCCTCCTCTCCTTTCATTTCCATGTCCTTCCTTCCCTCCCTCCCTTTCCCTTTTCCTTCCTTTCTTTCTCCTTCCTCCCTTCTTTCCTTCCCTCCCTCCTCCCTCCTTCTCATTTCCATTTCTTCTTCCCTCCCTCCCTCCCTTTTCCTTTTCCCTTCCCTTCTCTTCTTCCTTCCACCCTTGCCTTCTTCTCGCTGCAGGAGAAATCATGGTTTGTCCTCCTGGCAAAGGGCACTGTGTCAACCCTGAGCCCAAAAGCCAAGGGCCCAAAGTCTACCCCTCCCACACCCGAGGCAGCTTTTTGCAAAACTCCCTCCTGAGCAAAGCAGAAGGGGAGGGGGGGAAGAGGGAGGGTGGCAGAAACAGCCAGCAAGCCTTCCTTGTCACCTGGGAAGGAGCCCACCCTGACATGCCAGGAGGAGGAGGAAGGAGGGGGCTGCCACATTAAAAGGTTTTCTGGGCTGCCATTTCCAAGGCTGATTTGTGAGTGTGTGTGTGTGTGTGTTTGGGGAAATGGGGGGGGGGGGGG
>BHFT01015640.1:39525-81655 GCA_004320025.1 Laticauda laticaudata
GGTTTTTTTTTTTTTTTCACAGTGCTGGCGTAATTTCGGACATCTGCTAAACAAGGACTACCTGGGTACCTCTCTGGTTATTGGAGGGTGGGGATAAAGAGACCCCCATCCAGATAACGGGCAGGGGGGTAGATTATGTGCCAGGGAGCCGCTCGGCTGGACCTGGAGAATGGAAGACGCTCCTGCTGACGGGTGAAAACCGATCTTGTCAAGAGCTATTTTCTTCGGCAGACAAAACTGACATTGTCAGTGCCGGAGGCTCACGTGTGGCCTTGGCAGGGGCCCAAATCCCACCTTTTCTGCCTCTGGCCGGCCAGCCCTGACACAAAGCAGAGCCCCCCCCCTCCTCTCAGCTGTCATGTCTCTTGAGAGAGCCGATGAAAAGAGGTGGAGAGGGCCCAGTAATGCGGCCCAGGAGATAAGGCTCAAGAGGAGAGACCCAAAAGGCCTGCCTATCTCTCTCTCTCTCTCTCTCTCTCCCTCCCCCCCCCACCCAGACTCACACACACATTACATGCAGAGAGAGAGAAAGGGGGCATATAGACAGAAAATGACNAGGAGAGAAGGAAGGGGGGGGGGAAGAGATGGAGAAAGAGAGAGAGAAAGAAGGAGGAGGGGGAGAGAAAGAGGCTGGAGAGAGGGAAAGAGAGAGGGAGAGAAAGTGGAATGGGGGAGAGAAAGAGAGGGAGTGAAAGAGGGGAGGAGAGAGAGGAAGAGAGAGAGGGAGAGAAAGCGGGGAAAGAAAGAGAGAGGGGAAAAGAGGGAGGTAAGAGGAAGAGAAAGAGGGAGGAGAAAGGGAGAGAAAGTGGGAGAAGGGAAGAGAAAGAGGGAGATGAGAGAGAAAAAGAGATGGAGAGAAGGAGGGAGGAAGAGCGAGAGAGTGAGTGAAAGAGAGACAGAAAAAGAAAGAAAGACAGAAAGAGAGAGAGAGGGAGAGGGGGAGAGGGTTTGGGGAATGAAACCTCTGCAAGAAAACCAGCAAGCTCAGAGACCACCAAGGACCTTCTCTTACCCACAAACCCCACTCCCTTCAACACTGATGACGTTACCAATTTGGGTCATGAAATGTCTGCCACCAAGGGCCCCTCATCTCAACCCTGAGCTACGACAGATTCTCCTTTACTACTTTCCCCTTCGTTCCAGATTGGGTTTGCCCTGGATGAGTTTCCAGCGGTTGTCTGACACGGTCTGGGGGCTTCCTGCCTGAGCAGGGGGATTGGACGGGAGGACCTCCCGGCTCCGGTGAGGCTTAGTTGAGAAGTGACTGGTGGATGAAGCCGTTCTTAGACATGACATCATTCACTCAGGATCTCCGGCCAGCTACACACTTGCTGGACCATCAAAACCTCGATGGAAAAGGAAGATATGAGAGGAGCAGCAAGGAAAGTCCTTGTGGAAAAAATTACAGATGGAAGCAAATACGGGAAAGAAACTCAAAATAGTGCCTTCTTCTTCTTCTTCTTCTTCTTCTTCTTCTTCTTCTTCTTCTTCTTCTTCTTCCTCTTCCTCTTCTTCCTCTTCTTCTTCTTGTCGTTATTGTTATTATTGTTATTGTTATTATTTTTAAGGGTAAAAAGAAACCGAACCAGACTTCAAGATTTTCTCATGATCCCCCACAGTTGATTTATTTGTATCCCACGTTGACTATAACTCAAGGTGGCAAACATATCCAACACACCTTCCTCTTCCTATTTTCACCCACAACGACAGTCCTGTGAGGTAGGCTGGGTTGAGAAAGAGGGACTGGACCAAAGTCACCCAGTCAGTTTTCACGCCAAAGCTGGAACTAGAACTCCCAGTTTCCTGGTGATTGGCCCAAAGTCACCCAAATGGCTTTCATGCCTAAGGCAGGACTAGAACCCAACGCTCGCCTGATTTCTACCCTTTTGCTTTCACCACTTGATCAAAGTGGTTAAAATAACCAAGTCTGATCTGTTTCTTAACTTGGCCTATCTATCCATGATTCTTGTTCCGCGTTATTTGTCACTCAACTTCTTTACCCACAATTTTTCAAATGCTTTCCACGACTTAAGGGGCTGCGTTTGCTTTTTGCGGAAGGTCCAGATCAGAAGAGAGAGAGAGAGAGAAAGAAAATACATTAAAAAAGGAAATGAAATCTTCTCTGGCCCATCTGTGTAGCAGACTTAGGGCTGCCAATAAACCTTTGGACCGGCTGTTTTATATTGCTCTTTTAAACCCAGCTGTGGGGAAAGGAAGCCAACATAAATTCCCCCTGCGGTCAGTCTTTAAAAGGAAATTAACGGGTGGCTGCCACACGCTGCGAGAACTACCGAGCTGGGTGTCTTTCTCTCTCTCTTTCCTTTTTCTTCCTTCCTCTTTCTTTCTTTCTTTCTTTCTTTCTTTCTTTCTTTCTTTCTTTCTTTCTTCCTTTCTTCCTTCCTTCCTTCCTTTCTTGCTGTCTTTCTCTTTCTTTGTTCTTTTTTTCCTTCCTTTCTATTTCTTTCCTTCCTTCCTTCCATCCTTCCTTCCTTCCTATCTCTCTCTTTCTCACTCCGTCTCTTTGTTCTTTCCCTTTCTTCCTTCCTCTTTCTTGCCTTCCTTCCTTCCTTCCTTCCTTCCTTCCTTCCTTCCTTCTGTCTCACCCTCTTTTCCTCTCTCCCTCTTTTCCTCTCTCCCTCTTTTCCTTCCTTCCTTCCTTCCTTCCTTCCTTCCTTCCTTCCTTCCACTTCTCCCTTTTCCAAGAGCCACATTCCCACCGTGTTCTTCCAAACACACACAGAGATAAAAATTGGAGAAAGAACGATGCCCTTCTTAGCCTGACTCTGAATTCCCTTTATCCCCTACACTGGAGGGAAGTGAAACTTGTGATGTATTGGGGAGAGTTGTGAATGTAGGGGTGTGTGCTTTTGTGAACTTGGGTCTCGTGTGTGTGTGTGTGTGTGTGTGTGTGTGTGTGTAAAGGCCCTGCAGCTTCACAACCAAACCCAGGAGCTAAAGACATTGCTCCAGCCTTGTAATACCTTCACAGGGGCTGCTATCTTGACTGCTGAGAGAGCTATAAAATGTTTTAACAGTTTGGGGCTGCCCCTCTGGAGGTGTGGGGAGGGAAGGGGGGGGAAATCCCTGCCTATCTAAGACAAACTGAGTGTCTCCCCCCCCCTCAACCCCCTCCCCCCCAACAAGACCCAGTGAAAGGAGGCTCTGTGCCAGAGAGGCTCTCAATTGTTTCTAAATTCTGTTTTTACAAGAAGTGGGAGATTTATAGACTCTGGGAGCTGGCCGGGCAGAGAGGGGAGCATGATGTAAGTAAGCGGAGTAAATCAAGCGGCGATTTATGCCTGGCTCCGTTTCCTTGCTGGTGCTGAGTTTCCTGAACGAGCCCCTCGGATTCTCCCTGGGCTGAGCGACTCCGCTCAATCCATCAGGACAGAGCCAGAAGGGACGTTGGAGGTCGTCTAGTCCAACCCCCTGCTCAAGAAGGAGATCCTAGACCATTTTCATCAATCAATCCATCAGAATAGAGCTGGAAGGGACCCAAGAGGTCATCTAGTCATGAGACGCCAAGGCTTTGCAATAGGGAAGGTATTTTTCACACAATTTGGAGGGTTTGGGGGCAAACAGGGACTGCATTTCCAATCCCTGTTTTAAAGAAATTGCTTTTTAAAAAAAAAAACTTTTAGAAAAAAGCAGAAGAAAAAGTTCATTTTCCAAACGAGGAAGACTTGTTTCCAAATCTTGACTTTAAAAATCAAACACCCTCCTCCCCCCCCAAAAAAAGACACAAAAAGTTCAGAAAAGCAGTTCGAGTTTGGAAGGTGGGGAGAGATTTATAGAATCACCCAAAATCGGATACAACGGAATGGATAACGCCAACGTCATCATCATTGAAAAGACACATTTTTTTTATCCGCACCTCAATTAAAACAGGACAGGAAGACGTGCAAATATTCAATGAAGCTCATCTCTGGGGCTTTCCCAGTGCTGACTTCCCATCCGTGGCTCTGGGTGTCTTTCAAATCTGAATTTTGGTGGGGGAGGGAGTTGTTGGTGATTATAATAATCCAACGTGGTAATTGTTGATTTTTTAAAAATATAAGTGTGTGACATGGACAGTGGCCCTGTGTGTGTGTGTATGTGTATACATGTGTGTGTGTGTATGTGTATGTATATCATCATCTTTTAACAACTCTATAATCTGGTTGGAGTCTAGGCAACTGAATGGAGCTAGCAGAGTGTTTTACTGGCCGGATGCCCTTCCTGTTTCCAATGTGGAGTTTTGTTCAGTAGATATATTCTCAGTGTGCTGAGAGAGAGAGGGGGAGGGATGAAGGGAGGGAGAGGGAGAAGGAGAGGGAGAGATGGAAAGAGAGGGAGGGAGGGAGGGAAAGAGAGAGAGAGGGACAGACAGACACCCAAAACAATTTTGCAGAGTTTTTTTTTTGAAAGAAGAAAAAATGAAAGAAAATGGGAGAGAGGGAGGATGCTGGAAACCCAAAGGTATAATTTTCTTCAATCAACTGCAATTCATGACTTCAATTGCCGGCCAAACCTTTCTGAATCTTTCTGAGGATACAGACCGGATGTGTTTTTTTTCTGGAGGGAGGTGGCTGAGGGAAGCCTTGGTGGGTGGTAACCTTTCATGTCCGTCCCCCCACCGGTCTAAACCACCTCTTTATTGCCGGCTTTCCAATTAGCGCTACGCGGCAGCCGTGAGCACATTGGATCATTTGATCTCCAATGAGTCGACGCGACGACGGGCCAGGGACCACGAAAAGAAGGGAAGAGAGGGGCGGGAAACACCTCCCCTCTTGCCCAAAAATGCATCTTTGCATTGTTAGCCGAGTCCATAAATCAAATGGACTTGGCAGGGATGGGGTTCAGCCGGTTTGGACCGGTCCGGGCAAACTGGTAGTGAAAATTCTGGCTGGGCCCACCTTGCCAGATTCGGGGAGTGGGGGGTGGGGGAGAGAAAACTGTGAGGGTCTCTTTGAAGTTCAATATTCAGGTAATTGTGCTTCAACATTCAGGCAGGAAAAAGCAAGATATACACAGGTATGGTACAGGCGGCACCTGGCTCAATGGAAGGAACTGGGAGAGGGACCTTGGGGCGTTTCCTCCCTCCCTGGGCTCCGGAGGCTCAGATAACAGATAATCAGAGTTGGAAGGGACCAGTCCCCATTTCTGGCCTGCTAGAGCCTTCCGGAGGCCATCAACCTAGCAACCGGTTCATGAGAACCGGGGAGAATCGGTGGCAGCCCAGACCTTGATCTTGGAGTCCTAGTGGACGATCCCTAAAATCGGAGCCGGCCAGGTGCTGCAGCAGCCAAAAAGGCCAATGCAACCCTTGGCTGCATTCACAGAGGGAGAGAATGGAGATCGCCTGGAGGCTTAATAATGCCACTTTATCATCCTCCTTTTTCTTTTTTCTTTTTCTGAAATGTTTTTGAGGGGGAATCGAAGGGGCTCTTTATCTGTGTGGTCTCCAAGTGGAAGAAGGCAGAGCTTTGTTCTCCCATCCGAGGAGGGGGGTGGAATCTGGAATTTGGGGGCGTCCCTGGAGATGTCATTGAACCTGCCACGGCTGGCAGGTTCGGGGATGGGTCACTCCCTTGGCTCACTCTGCTTCTCCTGCTCCTCCTCCCCCCTTTTTTCAGTGTCGTTGTAACTTTAAACAGTCACTAAATGAGCTGGTATAACTCTTTTGGCTCATTGTGTCTTCCTCGTCCTCTTCCTCCTCTTGCCCTTTCTTCTTCTGCTCTTCCCCTTCTCCTCCTCTTCCCCTTCCCCTTTTCCTTCTCCTCCTCTTCTTCTTCTTCTCCTTCTTCCTCTTTTCCTCCTCTTCCCTTTTCTTCTTCTTCTTCTTCTTCTTCTTCTTCTTCTTCTTCTTCTTCTTCTTCTTCTTCTTCTTCTTCTTCTTTTTTCTTTCTCCTCCTCTTCTTCTCCTTCTCTTCTTCCTCCTCTTCCCCCTTCTCCTTCTCTTCTTCCCCTTCCTCCTCCACCCTTAGGCCTGAAAGCCACTGGATGACTTTGGGTCAATGACCAGGAGAGGGGGAATTCTCGTCCCAACTTCGGGATGGAAAGGCATCAGGTCCCTCTCTCTCTCTCATCCCAACCCACCTCACAAGGTTGTTGTTGTGAGGAAAACAGGAGGAAGAAGGTGTGTCCAATGTGTTAGACACATTTATTTAAACATATTTTTTAAAATCATAATTTTTTAAAAAGAAAATCTAAGAAACTTCTCTCTCTGTCTCTCTCTCTGTTTCTCTCTTTCTGAACAGCCAAAGTCTGCGAAAAGTTGTGGTTCGCAGGGACATTGTGCAACTCCCAGGGCAATGTAGACGTCCCCTTTTGGTCTCCTTTGTCTTCTAAATCCATGCAACCACTCCCTCCTAAGAGATTTGTCTGTCTCTCTGTGTGTGTGTGTGTATAAGTTGACCGCAACGCAGGTGACAATATGCCTCACAACCTCGGATGCGTGTCTCCTAACAGTGGGACGATTGTTGAGAGAAATCTGGATTTTATTACAGGGCAGTGATGGCTCCAATTCCGGCACTGGATGGGGGGGAGTTTGTCTGTGTTCATCATTGGGGGGTGTTAACCCTTCAGTTGCTTTAAGCTGTATAAACAACAACAACACCCCCCCTTTTTTTTTTTTTGCTTGTGANAACAACAACACCCCCCCTTTTTTTTTTTGCTTGTGAGCTGGACTTCAAGAGGTGCGACTTTAGGAGGCGACAAACACTTGCGAGCTCAGGATTGGAAAAATAAAAATAAAAAAAGGAAGAGAGGGAGAGAGAGAGTTCTAATTTCATCCCGTTTTATAGAATCTGCTGAGCCAACTTATCCTTGGCCTCTTCGAAGCCCCTTCCGCAACCCCTTGTAACCTCGTGTCTTGGAGCTGAAAGGGACCCTTGAAGTCATCCAGTCTGACCCAGCGTACAAATTGGAGCATCCCAGATCCAAATTAAGGTATCTCGACCAGATAAAAATATCTCAGCCAGAACACACAGAGTGAGGCCCCTTCAAATTGCTCTAAATATAACAAAGAGTGTCCTTCCTTCCTTCCTTCCTTCCTTCCTTCCTTCCTTCCTTCTTTCTCTCTCTCTTCTTCCTTCCTTCCTTCCTTCTTTTCTTCCCTCCCTCTCTCTCACCCTCCCTCCCTCCCTCTCCATTGTGTGTGTGTGTGTGTGTGTGTGTGTCTGTATGTACACAACCCTCAAGGTGGGATACAATCCAACCAGAACCGACCAGAAAGATTTACATCCTATCCACACAAACTTCTGCTGATCCAACCTAAAACTACATTGGCCTTTTCTGCAGCTTCATCACGCAGTGGGATCCTTTTAGCAGGAGGTTAATTCCAGATGAGGCATTAAAAATAAGAGGACTCCATTTTCATCTCATCCAGGGAGAGGAAGGATCTCTTCCGCTTTTCTCACATTTGGAAGGGTGAACCTCAAACATTTTCCCCCTCCATGATTGTGGAGAAATTTGAGAAGGGAGATGGGAGACAACGTCTCTGATGAATAAGACTGAAAGTATATCCAGTCCCGTTTCTTTTCTGCCTGTTATATTTGCTTCCCGGGGAGGCTCTCAGATATAAAGAGATTAAGCAGTGAAAATCTGCTTGAATGTGCAGGAATGTTTAGCTAAGCTTAAAACTTGGACCAAAAAATACAATAAAATAAAATAACTACATTTCATTCCTATTTTGTTTAAAACTTCAGAAGAAAAATTGCTCATTGGGGGCAAATCTCTCACCAAACAGCAAACCAAACTCAGCTGTTCTCGACTTGTTTTGGTTGTTGTAGTTGCAGTGATTCAAGTAGGATTTAAGTAGAACTCAATATAATTGTCTCTGCATCCAATCCATATCTGGCTATTTTTTATTTTATTTTGTTGATATAAGAGAAGTATCATTTAAAAAAAAGAGCGGGGGAGGAGGATGATCAGGGATTGGTAGATCTTTTTTTTAGACAAATCTTGTTCTGGTTTTCAAAGATCGGGGTTTGCTAATATCAGATCTTGGATGTCCACGATTGGACACTTAAGATAATCACCGGCCCAGCCAGGCTTATTGATGAATAACTATGGTCCATTATGAACAAATTAATTAATTGAGGTTGCTTCCACATCCAGGAAAAAACAATAGATACAAATCAGAAGGTTATCTTAGGAAAAGGAGACGCAGGAAAAGAAGTTGTCTGAATTTGCTCTCCTACAGCTGCTTTCATGACTGTTCCTGAACAAGCCTGTTTTGGGTTTTCCTGGCAAATGTTTTTAAAGATGGGTTGTGTGGCCCTTGTGGTTTAATGTATGGGGCTTTCCTGAAATTGGATCAGGCAACTGTAAAGGCTTTTTACAGATTGCAATCGGCCAGGCCTACCGGAGCTGATTTCCAGAGAGAAATCTCTGCTTGGCGATTGCCACATTAAGCCAATCCTTCCCACGTATGGCCGTTCATGCGCCGGCTTCCATGCATGACAGCGAACATCTCTCCCAGGAACGCTGCCTTGGGAGTCCTGGACTGAAATGTTTTTAAATAGGTTGCTTTTTAGGGATCAGGAATAAATCCACATGACTAAGAAAGTGGTGAATGCCCTCTCTCTCTTTCCCCTCTCCCTCCCTCCCTCTCTTTCTTTTTCTTTCTTTCTCTTTTTCCTTTTTTCTTTCTTTTTCTTTCTCTCTCTTTCTTTCTCTCTGTCTCTCTTTCTTTCTTTCTCTCTTCCCCCCTCTCCTCCTCTCCTTTCTTTCTTTTTCTTTCTTTTTTCTTTCTTTCTTTCTTTCTTTCTTTTATTTCGCCTCCTCTTCTCTTTCTCCTCCTCCTCTCCTCCTCTTCCTTTCTTCCTTCCCTCTCTCCCTCCTCCTTTCCTTTCCTTCCCTCCCTTCCCTTCTCCTCCCTCCCTTTTCTCCTCCTCCTCCTCTCCTTTATTCCTTCCTTCCTTCCCTCCCTCCCTCCCTCCTCCTCATCTTTAACACCCACCTCCCTTCTAGCACTGATGATGTGACCTAGCTGGGTCATGAAATGTCTATAAGAAAACCCTCCAAGCTCAGAGAGTGCGAAGAACCCCATAGTTCAAACCCTGAGCTACAAACACCCCCTTCTATCAATACCTTCTCCATCTCCATCTAACTTCAGCTGGGGTGCTCCCGGATGCAAAAATACACCACTTCTCCAAGGGATCTCCAAATGCTTCTTGTATATAGGAAAGAACCCTACTATTATTAAGAATAACTGCCCTTTTTGTTGTTTTTCAAATAATCGAATAAGCAGTTCTCCTCCCTGTTTTCATCTAGACATTAAACCCTTCACAGACAGGCAGTCAAGAGTGAAGGTTATTTATGCCCTAGTTGTTAAAGAAATCTTCCTTTCAACGTGCGGAGGGGACACAGTTCAGCAGGGGAGATAAGGGAGCTGTTAGAAATGTTCTTTTTTCTCCCCCCCCTCTTCTTCTTCTGAGCCTTCCTGTCTCTTAAGGTGGAGAGAAGGGGGTTGGAATTAAACTGGCAAAGGCTTCCTGTGGTGGCCACCCCTCTCCTTTACCCTCTTTGTCTTTTGCAATTGGGGGGGGGGAGGGAAGGTTTGGTGGCATTGCAGCAAATTGTTGCCTTCATGATAATCCAAGAGCTGTGGTGGCAGGGTGGTGAGAATGCGGGATTGCAGGCTGACTTTGCCCACTGCCAGCAGTTCGATCGATCCTCACAGGCTCAAGGTTGACTCAGCCTTCCGTCAGTCAAATGANAGGAAGGAAGGAAGGAAGGAAGGAAGGAAGGAAGGAAGGAAGGAAGGAAGGAAGGAAGGAAGGAAGGAGAATAGAAAAATTAGGAAGGAAGGAAGGAGGGAGGGAGGGAGAAGAAAGAAGGAGAATAGAAAAAGAAATTAGGGTTAGGTTCCACCTTAAGGGGCCATTTGTGACGGTCCTGGAATCACCACATCTCCACATCTGCAGGAGAAGGGAAGAATTCTCTCTCGGGGAGGGGGGGCAGCCATTCCCGCCCAAAAAGCCGCTGTCCCATCAGCCAGACAGCTAATAAGGCTACCGATGACGGATCAGGATGAATTTCTAGCCTGGTTAATTTCCGAGGCTATCACTCCCTGAAAGAGAGCTTGAAGGAGGGGTGGGGCTGGAGGGGGTGTTTGAGGAGGGGGTGGCCACAGTGTGGGGTGGGCTGGGGGTGTCTGGTTTTGTGTGGTGGAGGGGCCTGGCCAAACAGAGTGGGCTTGTCTTTCCACGGAATGCCCAAAATGGTAGATCTGTTTCAGCGGTCTGGTGGGCAAAGCTAGGAAGAGAAGGAGAGAAGAAGGAGAAGCAAGGAAGAAGAAGAAAGAAGAAGAAGAAGAAGAAGAAGAAGAAAGAGAAGAAGAAGAAGAAGAAGAAGAAGAAGAGCAGGAGAAGAAGAAGAGAAGAAGAAGAAGAAGTAAGAAGAGAAGGAAGCAGCTACACGAGGGCTTGCTTCCGTTGGTGCATCCAGAACAATCTGGAACTGAACACACTCCAAACCATAGAAATGGTGATAGACTTTAGGAGAAACCCTCCCATGCTGCCACCTCTGACAATACCAGACAAACACAAAAACATCAACAGGAGAGACCTGGCAAGTTTCTAGGTTCCCTCATATCTCAAGACCTAAAATGGACCCCTAACATCAACAATGTCATCAAAAAAAAGCCCAACAAAGAAGGTTCTTTCTGCGCCAAAGTCAGGAAGCTCAAACTGCCCAAGGAGCTGCTGGTCCAGTTCTTACAGAGGAAGGACGGAGTCTGTCACCTGCACCTCCATCACTGGTCTGGTTTGGTTCTGCAGCCCAACAGGACGGACCCAGACTCCAGGGAGGAATTAGGACTGCAAAAGGAGCAATTGCTACCAACCGCCTCCCATGGAGGGACCTGGATCTTCAGGAGTCAAAAAGAGGGCAGGGGAAAATGTCTACAGACCCCTCACATCCCAGACATAAATTGTTTCATTCCTACTTTCAAAACAACACTATAGAGCCCTGCACACAACTAGACACAAGGACGTTTTTTCCAAACTCCATCACTCTTGCTAAACAAATATTTCCCTCAGCACTTCCAGGACTATTACAAGGTCTGCATTTACTATACTATTAATCTTCTCATTACTCCTTATCGCCCATTCTCCTCCCATTGTGACTGTATGACTGGAAACTTGTCAAACTTTGTATCCCTTGAGGATTTATATGGACTGTTTCCTAATATGATTTGATACTTATCTGTATCCTATGACTTATTAAGTGTTGGACTGATGATTTCTTGAACTCTTGACGAATGTATCTTTTCTTTTATGAACATTGGAGAGCATTTGCACCAAGACCAATTCCTTTGGGTGTCCAATCACATTTGGCCAATACAGAATTCTATTCTATTCTATTCTTTTCTATTCTATTCTATTCGATTATTAATGTTCAATTCTATTCTTCATTTGTTGTATTTATTCTCATTTGTTCTATTTCTATTCTATGTCTATATTAAACTGTTCAATTTCTATTCTTCATTCTGTTGTTATTTATTCTTCATTTTGTTCTATTCTGATTTCGATTCTATTCCTATTCTATTCTATTCTAATTTCTATTTTCCATATATTCTTATTGTGTATTCTGTTCTGTCTGTTCGGGTTCTATTCCTATTTCTATCTATGTACACTGAGCATCATTTGCAACCAAGACAATTTCCTTTGGTGTGTCCAATCGCACTTGGCCAATAAAGAATTGTTTTTATTCTATACTTGGGCTCATGGAAGTTTTGGCCTCATGTTTGCTAGTTCCTTAAGGGAGTCATGTAGTCAATAGACGAGCTCTGCTTGGTCGCTAAGCGAATCTGGCTTCCTTGTTGCCTTTTTATTTTATTTCTATCTATTTAGAAAGTTATACCGCGGCGGACTGAGGGAGAGGAGATTCTGGCATCGAAGAGATGAAAAAAATTCATGGGGAAAGTCAGCTCGCTTAACAATCCTGTGGACTAATCTTCTGTGGCAGAAACGCTGGGGTTCCATTGAGGTAGGTCATTAAAGGCCCGAGGACGACCTTTGCAGGATTCCTGAACCACGGAGCAAGAAGGTAGGTAGAAGGGACCGGCTGCACTGAAGTCTCGCTTTAATGACAGAAATGTGCACAAAAGTGAGCGGATGGGTTCTCACGCCGACTGGATTGCTATGGCGATTCCAAACTTTTTTTAAAAAAAAATTAAAGCGGTTGTGCCAAAGGGGAAGATTTGTGATACGGCACATCCCTGGAGACGGTTACAGAGAGAGTCGTCCCCGAGTGGCTTTATCCATCACACTTCGGTGTGTTGTGGTGTTTTTTGTGCTTTCACCCCACCGAGGTGCTTGTGTGCCCATTGAGGCTTTGGCCTCCTGTCGATTTGGGTGTCTTTCCCCCTGTGGCAGCCCAAACACTTCAGCTCCTCTGTTCCCCACCACCTCCAGTGCAAGAGCGGACTCTTACTTTTCTTTTCCATGTTGTTTAATTGGCTGAGGCAACAAAACGGCTAAAGGTCACAAAGAGAGGAGAGAGGCGGGAGAGAGGAAGGAGAACATGTCCTTATTGCTAACAGCAAGAAGCAGAGATTGAATGAATTCTGGTTGAAATGGATGAGTGAACTGATAGCTGTAACTTGAGCCTGTTCTGTATTAATTCATTCATTCATTCATTCATGCATTCATTCATTCAGTACCTGCCTTTTTATTTTTGCAAATAGGCAGTGAGCATACCTACTATATTTCCTTCCTCCTCATTCCCAACTATCTATCCTTCCTCCCTCCCTCCCTATTTTCTGTCTCTTTTCTATCTATCTATCTATCTATCTATCTATCTATCTATCTATCTATCTATCTATCTTATCTATCTATCCTCTGTCTGTCTATCCATCTATCTATCATTGTCTCTCTCTCTTCGTCTCTCTATCCCTCTGTCTGTCTGCCCATTCTTTTATCTATCTATCATCAGTCTCTCTGTCTCTCTTTATCTATAAACTATCATCTACCTATCTTACCTACCTATCAATCTAACTAACTGATCAGCTATTCTTTCTGTAAATCTATGTATCTTCATCTGTCTGTCTATCATCCATGCCAATCCATTCTTATTTCTGTCTTTTTGGATCAATCAATCAACGATCTATCCTATCTATCATCTATCTATCTATCTTCTATCGTATCTATCTATCTATCTATCTAATCCATCTAGTCTACCTTTTCTTCTGCCTTTTTATGTTTCCTAAATAACAGGCAGCACCTCCTCCTCTTTCGTCTCAACAAACAACCCTGCAGAGTGGTTGGGCTGAGAGAGAGAGAGAGATTGGCTCAGGAGTAACCCAGCCAGCTTTCATGCCTAAGGCAGGACTAGAACTCCCAGTTGCCTTGGGGATTGATCCAGCTTTTTTTGTGTGATCAAGGCAGCCATGCGAGAAACCATTTCAAAAGATCTCATTTTTGGGTTCTCATTGCTGGAGGTTTTCCAAACAGACCGCGACAACATTTTTGCCAAGATGGTATAGAAGGTCTTCCTGGCCTTGAAAGGAGGTTGGACTAGAAGACCTCTGACGTCCCTTCCAGCTCTTGAATTCTAGGTTTTATGTTCAATCGTCCTTTTGCCTTCTGTAAAGGAATCATTGTTACCTCAGGATAGGAGGGGAGGAAAGGGGGAAGGTAGTGGCGACAGATGCCCCAGTGCTCAATGGAAACCACGAAGAAGCGATAATATGTCAGATTTTACTTTCAAATGCTGACTCACTATTTCGGAACTGCCATAATTGACTGGGATATTGTTCTTATTTTAAATGACATTAGCATTTAAAATGGTGCAGCGTTATACGAGGAGCGAAAGGTTGAGAAGGAAAACAATCAATTTATTGAATTTTTACCCCCTTCTGGGTTGACAAACATTTTCTTTGTGATAAATAAACACACACAACACACACACGACACCCCATCTGGGATTTATTTCGCTATAATGCCGTGACAAAAAAAAAAAAAAGCTGCTTAACACCCCCAAAAACTTGGAGATTAATTCCTTCGGGTATTACCCACGTCATTGTAGTTGTGCTTTTGTGAAAGTTGCAGCACGTTTCAGCAGAAATCTCATCTGCCATCATCAGGCTGTCTGTTATGGAGTTTGTATGTGGTCAGGCTGTCACATACGTGGTTATGTACATATGTGGTTCGTACCACATACGAAATCCATACAGAAGCCTGATATGGCAGATGAGATTCTGCTGAACGTTGCTGCAACTTTAAAAGCACAACTACAATAATGGGGAAATACCGAAGGAAGCTGAACAGCGCACACACCCAGACACACACACATATATATACATATAAAATTTCCAAAAGGGAGACTTTTTCGTTGAAATGAAGAGTCTGCCTAAGTACAAATTGACTTCTGTACGAGAGATTCCAAATTTGCGGTAACGTGAACTAAATATTTTCCACTGTTAGGAAAAAAAATATATCTATCATTGGACAAATAAATTGCAGTTTTAAATGCCTTATAACGTAAAGACCTTTTTGGAAAGTGGAGATAAATTTCTTTTTTTCTTCCGTCTTTCTTCCTCTCTCTCTCTCCATGCCTTTTTCCTTCTTTCTCTTTTCTTCTCTCCTTCTACCTTTCTCTTCTCTCTTCTTTCTTTCCTCTCCCTTCCCTCCTTCTCTTTTCTTTCTTTTCTTTCTTTTTTCCTTTCTTTCTTTCTTTTCTTTATTTGCCTCTCTTCTCTTCTCCTCTCCTCTCCTCCTCTCCTTTCCTTCTCCCTCTCTCCCGCTCTCTCTCTCTTTTCTCTGTCTCTCTTTTTCTTTGTCATTTTAAAACAACCCTTGTCTTGGTATTATCATTCAAAAAGGTAGCGGATTGCGTTACATTCATGTACTTCGTCTCTGGTGAGATGTTTAAATGTGAGCAAGCAGATATCATTATGCCATTTTTTCCAAGGTTTTCCCAATAAAAAGAGGCTTGAAAGGATTTTTTTTTCTCCCCCTCCTCAGATTTTGTACCTTGTGGAGTCTCAGTTCTCTCCGATTTTGATGGGGGGGGGGCAGGATGGTTTATTAAGCTGCTTTCTGAATTATCCCAATTTCAGCGGGGCTTTTGCTGAAAGATTTGTGTCGATATTTCTCGTTTCCTGCCTGGGCTAATTGTTATTTTAGCAAATTGCAAGAGTCGGTGGCTTTCCAGAAACTAAAACAAAAACAAAAAAAACCTTCCTGGCATGTTTCCCATCATTTCAGATGCGTTTGTGTTCAGTGCAAGCAATTCTGAAAGTACAAACTGACACAATTCAACGCTTGGTACTGATTAATCTACAAATTTTCACTCTTTCTGTTCCTCCCTCCTTTCCTTTCCTTCCTCTTTCACTTTCTTCTTTCCCTCTCTCCCTTCTTTCCTTTCCCCCTAGGTTCAGGAAGGGTTGAAAAAATGGGCCTGTTTTCAGTCCCAGATGGCTTCTGGAGCCTGGGGAAGCGTTTTCGCCTTTCCTGGAAGGTTCCTCTGGAGGCCTGGGAGGGCAAAACACCCCCTGCCCATGGTGCAGGAGGCCAATTTCAGTCACACCCACCCAGTAAACTGGGCAGAGAATCTGGTTGCCTAAATTTTTTTGAAGCCCACCCCTGGTATATAATAGAATGGAATCCTTTATTGGCCAAGTAGTGTGATTGGACACCCAAGAATTTGTCTTGTGCAAAAGCTTCTAAGTGTTAAATAAAAGAAAGAGACATTGCATCAAGGAATCATCAGGTCCAACATTAATAAGAGTCTAGGGTACCACTAAAGCTATCAAATCAGACTAGGAATAACGGTCCATAATAAATCGTAAGGATACAAGCGATGTCAAAGTTACAGTCATACAGTCACAATGGGAGGGGATTGGGTTAGGATAAGGAGTAAGTGATGAGAAGGTTAATAGTGATAGCAGTGCAGGACTTATAAATAGTTGTGACAGTGTTGAGGGAAATATTTGTTTAGCAGAGTGATTGGAGTTGGGAAAAAACGTGCCTTGTGTCAGTTGTTCTGGTGTGCAGGGCTCTATAGTGTGTCGCTTTGAGGGAGGAGGTTGAAACAGTTTATGTCCAGGATGTGTGATGGGGGGGGGGGCGTCTGGTAGATATTTTCCCAGCCTGGTTTTGACTCCTGCGGGAATACAGGTTCCTCCATGGAAGGATAGGTTGGCAGCAATGGTTTCTCTGTCAGCCTAATTTCTCCCTGGAGTCTGGGTCTGCCCTGTTGGGTTCAGAACCAAAACCAGACAGTGATGGAGGTGCAGGTGACAGACTCCATCCTTCCTCTGTAGAACTGGACCAGCAGCTCCTTGGGCGGTTTGAGCTTTCTATCAAACATGCATAGGATCACAGGTGGGTGCGTATTGGAGACCTAGGAATTTATTAAGCTTCATAAATCGATAGGTCTCAAGTGCAGTTCTAGGAAGGAACTCACAGTTCCTTGAAAAGAATCTTCTGCAGTCAACACAACTGGAGGTTATAACATTGGATGGCGCTGTAGCTCAATAACGTCCTCTTGGATTTCATTCCCTCCTGTGTTCACCAAACTTTTTAAGCTGCAAGGTCATCTAATCGTATTTGTGTGGTCTAAAGTCCATGTTCCCTAATCCTACATAAACAGGCTCTCCCCATCGCTCAAAATCTCTTGCGCTCAAATACCAATTGCCTGACACCCAGCTAATTCAGATAAAATTCATTTACCTTCCCTCCTCCCCTCTTCTGTTTGATTTTCCCTCGTGCCTTTCTTGGTCAGGTTGAACAAGGCCGATAATTCTGGTTTATTTGCTCGTTCCTCCAATGTGTGTGTGGTTTTTTTTTTAATTCCACCCAAGAAACTTAAGATATATTCCGTGCTGTCCAATCCGGCCATGAATCACACAACCATATTGTTTGGGTCATCTTTGTTCAACCTCAGGATACCATTTTTTTTTTCTTCCTTAGGTGATGATGTAGAACCATGTCTTAACAAAAGAGGGCATCTTTGCACAAGGGTTTTCACTGGGTTTCAAAGGAATATATTTTTAAGAAAAATAAAGGGAGGAATAAATCCGTTTCGGTTAAATGGACGGCTTTCCTGCTGTTCTGTTTGATTTTTGCTTTTAGTTTTTAATTTGAAACATTCTCCTGTTGCAACTTTTCTATTCTTTCTTTCTGTCTCTTTCCTTCCTTCCTTCCTTCCTTCCTTCCTTCCTTCCTTCCTTCCTTCCTTCCTTCCTTCCTTCCTTCCTTCCTTCCTTCCTTCCTTCCTTCCTTCCTTCCTTCCTTCCTTCCTTCCTTCCTAACTGATCAAGAAGAGAAGCAACCTAGAACTAAGGAGAAATTTCCAAAAAGTTAGAACAATTAACCAGTGGAACAACTGGCCTCCAGAAGTTGTGAATGCTCCAGCGCTGGAAGTTTTTAAAATGATGCTGGATAACCATTTTGTCTGAAGTGGTGTGTAGGGTTTCTTGCCTAGGCAGGGGGTTGGACTAGAAGACCTCCAAAGTCCCTTCCAGTTCTGTTATTCTGTGATTTTCTGCTTAGAGGCTTGGGGGTGGGGAGGCGGCTTTTGATCAAGCTGTGGCCTTCTTCATAACACAAGTGGAAAACTCAGTCCGAAACCATTTTAAAGAGTCCCTTCCAGAGATGGGTATTCAGCCGGTTCTGGCGGGTTCTGGAGAACCGGTAGCGGGAATTTTGAGTCGTTCGGAGAACCAGCAAATGCCACCTCTGACTGACCCCTGTATTTTATTTTATTTCTATTCCATTCTATATTCTGTTCTAATTCTATTCTATTCTGTATTCTATTATTTTCTTTTCTATTCTAATTCTTTCTATTCTATTCTGTATTCTATTCTTATTCTGTTCTATATTCTATATTTTGTTCTAATTCTATTCTAATAAATATTCTATTCTATTTTTTATTCTATTCTATTATTTTCTTTTCTTTTCTAATTCTAATTCTATTTTCTCTTTCTCTTTCTCTTTCTATTCTATTCTATTCTATTCTATTCTATTCTATTCTATTCTATTCTATGGGCAGTATTCACCAAAAGACAAAGATTGTTACATCAGCCCTTCAAGGTAGTCCAAGAATCACCAATTATGACTTTCAACCCTACAGGCAGTTCTCAATGTACAACTGTTTGCTTAGTGATAGTCCGAAGTTATGACGGCACTGAGAAAAGGGACTTCAGATTATGTTCACACTTAACGGCAGTGATTGGAACTCCGACCCCTTGGCATCTGGCTCGTATTTATGACAGCCGCAGCATCCCAGTCTCCTGCAATCCCCTTTGGGCGAGCGAAGTCAATGGAGAAGCCAGATTCATGCCACGACCACATGGCGGAGTTAACGGCTGTGGTGAGAAAGTGGAGGGCCAAACTCCCTTCGCGGATGTTAAAGCCGGGATCGATTGCGGTTGTAAGTGGAGGACCAGCTGCATCCTATGGCTGATCTGTTCCAATTGCAGGGATTTTCCCATCTCCGTTTCAACCCCACCGATGAATCTTTCCCGAGATCTCCTTTTAATGGCTTTTAAACCTCACATTGTGGGCTGTTTATGGCCTACTTGAGAGAGATTTGTTTCAACGCTGTTTATGTTATTTAGAGAAGGATTAAATCCCAATAGCTTTATGGGTGCTAATAAATGTCTCTTATTATTATAGGCCTTTTGATATAAAAAAAAAGGGTGGGAAAAAAAAACCTCATATTTTCTCCCAACCTATGTAGATTTGATTGATTAGCCCAGAGTTGTAACACAGTGGTTGGTTTTTTACACTCCAGTGGGCACTAAATCTTTCATTAAGATTTAAAACTCGGTATTATATTTATTTTATATATTTTTATACATTATATATATTTGCCTAGGCAGAAAACACCTGTGGCCATCAGGAAGGCAAAGTGAATTGAAGATGTGTCTTCATCCAAAATGCAGCAAGGGAAGGGTGGAAGGGAGAAAGGTAAGGAAAAATTAGGAAACAAAAAACAAAAACTTGGTGGTGTCTTGGGCATTTTGTAGCTGAAAGGACTGGCCGCTTGGATTTTGGCGTTTGGCACCGATTCACCAGGAAGGAAAATAATAGAACCTGTATTTCTCCCCCCCCCCCCCTAAATAGTTAAGCTNTTCCCCCCCCCCCCCATTAAATAGTTAAGCTGCTGCATCTTCCAGGAAAATTGAATCGGGGAATGGAGTTTGGAGCCTGTGAGAATCAAGATGTTACGCTAATGATGTTACGTCGTATGGTAATGAAATGTCTTCAAGAAAATCACCAAGCTCAGAGAGCATCAAAGACCCCACAGTCATCGTCATCCTCCTCCTCCCCCACGATGATGTTATTTAATTTGGTCATGAAACTTCAAGAAAACCAGAATAGAATAGAATAGAATAGAATAGAATAGAATAGAATAGAATGGAATAGAATAAGCAAATAGCAGGCAATGTTGGTTAATTCCTGGCTTAAATGCTAGTTTTAGCCAAGAGTTGGACATGACCGAATGGATAACATTATCATAAATGCTAGTTTAAATGTTTCTAGAGACACAGATTTTAAAAAACACCATTTATTTAAATAGATAGTTTAGAATTGAAGCATAAACTGCAGTATAAACTACAATTTCATCGTCTTCTTTTTTTTCCTGGTGCCATATAATGCCTTTTCCCACCACTTTCCTCCCTTCCTTTCCAATTTAAAAAAAGCCCCCCTAAGTCAAATGCCTTAGGAGTAAGGCCTGAGAGGTCGTAGACATCCTCTTCTGCGTTCTCACGAAATAAAAACAGAAAAATGACAACATTTCAGGGACATTCCCCCCTCTAAAATCTTTTTGGAAACCAAGAAAAAAAAATGTGCATCGTGCTGAACAAAAACGAGCAGGGAAATTCTCCCTGCCCACAAAACTGGACTTCAATTTTAAGAAAAATAATAATAATTAATAAATTAATTAAAAATTTCAACGTAACTTGAGGGGTTTTTTGCCCCTCTTCTTGGGCTAGCCCAGGAGTGTCGACGAAGCTAGCCAAATTTCTCTCTCTCTCTCTTTTTTTTTATTATTTTATTTTCAATGCAAAGCTAGCCAAATTGTTCATCAGTTGAGAAACGGTAATTTTCTTTGGCATAGGGTTAGGTGCCCCTTCGAGCCATTTGAAAAGAGCCAGATAATGAGTTGAAATATTTCCTCCAAGCAATGGTGGGGAGGCAAACGATGGAGATGCTAGCCACCATCAAGTACATCTTGATAAATGGCTGGTTTGCAGGGCTTGTCATGCCGTTGGGACCCCAAGGGCAAATGGAAAGGGAGGAGGGGGGTCTTGCCCAAGGGTTTTATTACCAACCTGTGGCCACTGCTGGTGATCAATCACCCTGATCGGATGTGGCAAACGGGACCAATGAAGAAGAAGATGGCCGGTGCTTGGGATCGAGGTGAAGATGACAAATGACCTAGGCAGGAGAACTAAAGGGGGTCTTTGGGGAGGCGAAAGGTAGGGCCAGGGGAACATTGAATGGCAGTCCGGAACCTGGTTGTGAAAGGGAGGAGGGGTGAGTTGAGACAGGGCTCAGTTGTGCACGGGCTACGTGGGTTGCCTTGGGGGTGAGATGGGTGGCAAACAAACTGAAGAAATGATAATAATAATAATAATCCTCATCATCGGCATTGACAAATTCAGTGTAAGTCAATTGCGAGGTGGCTTTGCTTGCAACGGCTTACATCCTGGGATGTTACTGCTAATGCTACCCAACATCAATAGCTGGCTATCCCAGATCCTTGGGAAGAATTTGACAGGTAGATGGGAATGTTAAATCTAGTCTGAACATCTGGCTGATTGTGGTGCTGCTGCTGCTGCTGCTGCTGCTGCTGCTGATGATGATAGTAATAATAATAATAATANTGCTGCTGCTGCTGCTGCTGCTGCTGCTGCTGATGATGATAGTAATAATAATAATAATAATAATAATAATAATAATAATAATAATAAATTGATAAATGATAATTGATAACTGATAAAAATAATAAAAGTAATAATCGGCATTGACAAATTCAGGGTAAGTCAATTGCAAAACGGCTTTGCTTGCAACGGCTTACAGCCTGTGATGTTACCGCTAATGCTATCCAACAGTGTGTGGGAAACAGTCATACCGGTTTTTCACTGCTGTGGTAACTTTGAACAGTTGCTGAGGGAATTGCCAAAAGACGAGGAATGCCTGTATATATCAATGTTTTGGTCCATTGGGTTTTATTGGGGGGGGGCGTGGGGGGTAGACTGAGGTCATTTACGTTCCTAAGATCCACTTAAGAATCTTTCTTCGGTCTGTCGGACAAGTTGCATTACGGACCCTGCTGGAACCAAACCTTCTGTGGTTATTAATAAGTAGTCATATTTCTTGTTATGAAACTCCCAGGTATTTAAGAGGCGCGCCCGCTGAGACATACTTCACTCCACGTATTTACTAAGGACGCCTAAATACGGGATGTATGGATAGGCATTGAAAAGTTAAGAGAGCTAAATTGCCCAAACGGCAGGGGAGCTGGTTTAATGGGCCCAAACGCTGACTCTCAAGGGTGTGGGGAAATGCAAGCATCTCGCGGTGCCACGAGGCCGGGCGAAGTCTTCTGACTTGCACTCGTTGTCATTTGTTGTTGTTTTATTGTTATTTTATTTTCCCTCATTTGGTTTTAAGTGGCAGGATTCATTTCATGGAACCGAAAGCCTCAGTGCAGAGATTGGAGGTGAAGTTCTCCAGGAAAGCTTCGAGGGTTGGGCCTTCCTGGAGACCATAATGCCCTGCTTAAACAACAGAGGGGTGGGAGAAAGAAAGAAAGAAAGAAAGAAAGAAAGAAAGAAAGAAAGAAAGAAAGAAAGAAAGAAAGAAAGAGAGAAAGAAAGAGAGAGAGAAACGAGTTTGTAATCCTCACTGCTGCAAAAATATTCTTGCAAATCTAGAGGTAATGCCTCTAAAATCCACAGAGCATATTGTTTCACTCGGACAGCGATGTTTCTCTGTGTCCAAGTTTCTCCCTGCTTTCAAAAAGAAAGAAAAAAGAAGAAAGAAAGAAGGAAAGAAGGAAAAACAGGTTGAGAGAAGGAAGGAAGGAAAGAGAAGGAAAGAAAGAAAGAAAGAAAGAAAGAAAGAAAGAAAGAAAGAAAGAAAGAAAGAAAGAAAGAAAGAAAGAAAAAACAAAACAAGATTCCTTATAGTTTTTTATGTTGGAGGAAGATGCGGGGATTGTAATGGAATGCGAGGACGGCCTTGGGAGACAAAGAAAAGAGAAGCGGCTTAGGAAACGATGAGAGAAGGGAGAGAGGAGCCCCGAGTGGCTTAACAGTCAGAGGAAGAAAGTTAGGGTTAGGGTTAGGGCCTAACTGATCAGACGGTTAAGAGTAGCAGAGGGAAGTTTGTGCTTCCAAATCTGCAGGATTCTGCTAAAGTAGCCTCACAATCTTACAATTAGTGCAAGAGTGGAAGATGTGGAGAGACTTGGACCATTGAATTGCCAAGAGTTGGACTCAACTGAATAGAGAGCTCAGAGAGCGCCAAGGACCCCACAATTCTCCTCTTCCTCCTCCTCCTCCTCCTCCTCTTCCTCCTCCTCCTCCTCCTCCTCCTCCTCCTCCTTCTTCCTCTCCTCCTCCTCCTCCTGATCTGACTAATTCCTTTTGATGCCAATAGCTAACAACCAATTCATGGCTGATCAAAAACAAAGAAGAAAAAAAATATATTTTCAAGCCAAACCAAGGAGTGGAAGAAAACCTTCAATAAGGGGATAATTTATGACACCTGCCATCATAGCATGATAATTTCCTTTAAAAGAAGAGAAGGGGGGGCTTAGATATTTTTGTGGCTGTCATTCTTATTCTCATTCTCCCCATTGTCTGATGACCGAGGTTGCTTCTGGATTTAACATGAGTCATCCAAGGAAACCTTTATTAAAGCTATATAAAGCCAGCATCATGTACGGAATATATAGAAGCACAGAGTGGGTGGAGACCTTTAAAAAAAAGAGAGATTTTTTAGCCACATCCATTAGAACCACACCAATTTCAGGTCCGTGGCAAGGTCGAAAAGAATTCCATAATTTTTTGAAAACAATGAACCCTTAGAAATTAGAGCAACTCCTGGCAAGCTCATCGGTCAATTGTTCACCAGTTTCTAGAACTAAATTGTGATTTTGAGATCTAGAAAATTAAATGGGCAGTAATTAGAGGAACATAGTAATGGATAGCAAGTGGGCATACCAACTGAAAGGGAGATCTGCTCCAAATTTATCAAAAGGAGGAGGAGGAGGAGGAGGAGGAGGAGGAGGAGGAGGAGGAGCNACTGAAAGGGAGATCTGCTCCAAATTTATCAAAAGGAGGAGGAGGAGGAGGAGGAGGAGGAGGAGGAGGAGGAGGAGCTGGTTGGTTGGTTGGTTGGTTGGTTGTTTTCCTTCCTAGGAAGGAAAGGAACCAAGCGAGAACTAAGGACAAATTTCCTATCAGTGAGAACAATTAATCAGCCTCCAGAGGTTGTAGGTGCTCTAACACGGGAGGTTTTCAGCCATTTGTCCAGCTCAGTACCATAGGGACTCCTGCTTGAGCAGAGGGTTGGACTAGAAGATCTCTAGGGTACCTCCTGGCTCTGTTATTCTCTTCTTTTCTTCCCTAATGGCTACCCATTTTGCAAAACTGTCAGCTCGGGTGTTTTCCAGAGATAGATAGATAGGTTTTCGCCCTCTGTAATAATCACGCAGCTAAGATGTTAGGTTTCTTGTTGGCTGAAATCGACAGGAGATGACTTAGAAAGCAGGTGTTATTCTAATTAGCTATTGTTGGGCTATCAAAAGTCAGAGTTGATTAAAGCTCCTAAGTACAAGTGCCGCATTTTATTTCAAAGAATATTATGAAACTCCATGCTGGGGCCTTTTCACTTGGGCTTACCTTCTGAGGTCGCTTAAGAGCCCATGCCAGCAGTAATAAAAACTCAAATCTGCATAAACCTTCGGTGGTTTTTTTTTTTTTTAATTCAAGCAGAGCCATTTCATTAGAAATATGTTACTTTATGAAATCGGCTTGCCAGCAAGGGGAGAAAGGAAAGAAAAAAAAGGGGGGAAAAAACCACCCCTGACTTCTTAAGAAATGTGAATGGCATCTCTTTAGTGATTAAACCGAGATTAATGGAAGCTCCCAGTGGTGACTATAAGTCCATTTTATTGCTAATTCATTTAGGTACTATTTCAGATGTACTCGACGAAAATCACCTGCTAGGAACTCGTGTTTTGGCAAGGGAAGATAGCCATTATGGTTGAAATTCCAAATAGGTTTTTTTTCCCCTCTCTCTCTTTTTTTGATTATTATGAAGGAAGCTTTGAAAAGTGTCCTGCATTAGGCAGACATATTGTTTAATGTATTCAATTAGTTAAAAAAAATATAAAAATAAGACAGGTATCAGGGATGAAATATTCATGGAACTGTGGTTGGCCTTTTGCCCCCCAGTTGTAATGCTGGAATATGTTGAATTTCTCCCTCTTTTTGGGGTGGGTGAATTAGGACTGCAGAAAAGAGCAATTGCTACCAACCTGCCTCCCATGGAGGACCTGGATCCTGCAGGAGTCAAAAAGAGGGCAGGGAAAATGTCTACAGACCCCTCACACATCCCGGACATAAATTGTTTCTTTCCATGGGTGCCCAAATGGGTAGATTTGGTTTCAGTGGCTGTGGGCAAACTAGGAAGAATAAGAAGGAGAAGGAGAAGGAGAANGAAGAAAGAGAAAGGAGAAGACAAGAAAGAGGAAGAAGAGGAGGAGGAGAGGGAAAAGACAAGAAGGAGGAAAAGGAGAAGGAGAACTCCACAAAATAGTTGTGTTCAACCCTCAATTAGGAGGTTTAACTTTTATTTCAGTGCCAAGCAATGACTCAGTTTAATCTTTCCCAACATGTCCAGCTGCATGGACTTCAAATCCCAGAATCCCACAACCATACAACTCTGGGAGTTGAAGTCCGCACCTCTTTAGGTTTGCTAAGGTTAGGAAACTCTGTCGTAGAGGTTTCATCAAAGGCCTGGAATCATAGAGTGAAGGGCTTCATTGGAAGCTAGAAGGAAGTCACCGATGAAGTCCTACCCTGAAGAATGACAGTGAAGCCACGAAGCCAGGATGGACATCGAAGCCAGGGATCCAAGCCATAAAGTGAATCCAGAACAGAGAAACAGAAGAGAACATTTGGAACACCTCAAGGAAGTCAACATTTCACTTCCATGAGGTGTTCCAGTTGCTTTCTTTGCTCAAGTGAGCAAACCAGAGCACTCGATTCAAGCCATTTCACACACGAAGCATCTCATTGAGTTCATTTGCCCATTGTCTGCACGTCCAAGGGCTTTCCATCAGGAAATAGACTTAAACTCCCCTAAAATACAAAGAGAGAAGAAAGAAAGAGCGTAGGGTCTCCTGCTTGAGCAAGGGGTTGGACGAGAAGACCTCACAAAGCCCCCTCTGTTATTATGTCTTGTGTAAAGGTTGGGGGGGTCTTTGCCCTGTCTGCAGCAGAGTATCATTTTGAATAGAATAAATGGGAATAAAAAGGAAAACTTAAAATTAAAATTAAACATTCTACTTGACACATTCTAAAGCAGAATTGTTTTGCATCTTCTATACCGTATTTCCAAAAGATCAAAGCATAAGAGGGAATAAAAAGATAAGTAATTCTTGGCTAGAAACAATGCACACACACACACACACAAATGCACCCACACTAATATATACACATATTATTTATATTACATGCATGTTGTTTTTCTTATTGGGAGAACAGCACACCCATACACACACACACACACACACACAGAGAGAAATAAAACTCAGGTAATTAAGATTTGCTCCCAAGATTCCCGCCCCCAATGAGAGTTGGATCTTCACCAATTTTGTGGAAACTGGGAGCAAAAAGTCCACCTCGTTGTGAAAAGAAGAATCCCAGTAATTAAAAAAAAAAAAGTAAAGAAATTCAGTTTTTTTTCTCTTCCCTGCACAAACTTCCCTTCGTCAGTGTCGGCAATCGATTAGGAAAAATGAATTTTTTTTTCTAAATCACATTTTGGTCCTGGTGGCCTCCGTAAAATTTCTCTGCAATTTTGCCTCTTCTGCTTACTACTCCTTACTCTTCCACTACTACCCTGGCATGCCCTTGTTTTACAGACCCGTTAAAGGCACGTGTTAATTATGTTGCCACTGCTGTAATTTCTCCCTGTGGTCCGTTAATTAAGAGGTCACAATCTGAAAGCATGTTTACCCAATAAGCCTTCTTTTTTAATTATCTTAATTGCTCGGATACTGAAAAGGCTGGATTCCCACCCCATGCCCCTCCCCCACCCTTGGCCTCGTCCTCCTTCCCTTGCTGAATTAGCAAACAAGATTATAAATAAATAAACAAATAGACAGACAAACAAACAAATAAACAAACAAATAAAAAACACCTTCCGGGCACCAAGTTGTTAAATGCATGTAAAATGGATGCAATGCCTTGTTGCAAAAATTGCATTTTCAACAGTGGAGCAATAGGAAAATGACAGTTTATGGAGGTTATAAATTGCAGGTGAATAAAAGGAATATACAGCATACAATAATTCCAATTTGGGATATGTCTTAAAAGTTAGGAGAGTAAGGATTGAAACACAGGAAACTTTAAATTGAGGGTTGATTCATAGGAACACAACTGGCAGATGTTTTTTTCTTTAAAAAAATTGGATTCCGATGGTTTTGCCAGCAAAGCCATAGGTGAGAACAAGAATGGTTGTTTAATAACTGTTTAATATTTAATTCCCAGATCATGGAGTGTCTGGAAATTGTGAAACTTTCTGAAACTCGGGAATTATTGCACCTTTCATTTTCCAGCACAGAGTACAAAATTCAAATTGGGTAACCTATCAAAATGACATCATTGGTTAATAACTGTTTAGTATTTAATTCCCAGATCGTGCAGTCTCTGGAAATTGTGAAACTTTGTGAAACTTGGGAATTATCACACCTTTCATTTTCCAACACAGAGCACAAAATTCAAATTCAGTTACCTATTGAAAGCACCTGATTCTCCTTGTTTGCAGTAGACCTTGTATAATAATAGTAATAATAGTAATAATAATAACAATGTGGCAGTGCCTGGAGACAGCAGACTAGAAGAGAAAGAACTGGAAAAGATAACAAAATACAAAGAACTGCAAATAGAAAGAAAATGACTATGGCAAAGGCAAGCAAGGGTGGTACCAATAGTCATAAATGCCTTATATGTATAGATGTCCCAAAACTATTGGAGCACCCCTTGAACACCATTGGTGGCATTGACAAATTTGCCATTGGTCAATTGCAGAAGGCAGATTGACTTGGAAGAGCTTCCATCCTGCGGCAATATCTGTAACCCATCAAACATCCAGGTTTGCCTATCCTAGGTCCTTGGGAAAGACTCGATAGGGAGACAGAGATGCCAAAAATCCCAGTCTGAACATCTGGCTGACTGTGTGAATAACAACAACAACAACAACAACAACAACAACAACAACAACAACAACAATAATAATAATAATAATAATAATAATAATAANAACAACAACAACAACAACAACAACAACAACAACAACAACAACAACAATAATAATAATAATAATAATAATAATAATAATAATAATAATGACTTGAATTACCCTGATTCTACAAAAAAACCACCCTACTTGGAACAGTGTATATCCTCCGATGCTACCTGAACAGTTCCTAGCTCCTTGGTTAGGACTCGAGATGTTGAGCTACCAACCAGCCCCATATTTGTGGCCCTAAGACCCAGGTAAACAATTATGAATCTACTGTAAAACTGGGCACGAGGGAAGACAGTTTAACAAAGCAAAGAAATATCACTGGCTATTCCATCAAATTAAAGAAGCCAAACAAAAGTTAGTGGCTTCTCGAGCAACAGAAATTGGATAGGCTGACAAACTGTGGTACGATTTGCTTTGGGTTTTTTTTAAAAATTATTATTAATCCCCGTTGCAATAAAAAAGAGAAGCTGGCTTGGTTCAGATGGTGGCGATCTTCGGGACCTGTCTCATATCAAAGTAAAATAAATTCATTAGAAACCACTTAGAAAGCTGGGATGGATGCCTGGGAAGGAAAACAGGTTTTAATTATTTCCCCCCCCCAACACGCAAATGTTTTTTTTTTTTTCCCTGATGGATTGCAGATGGGTGTTTAAGAGTTCATTTGGCCAGTCTCTCTGGAGTGTTTTATCAACGGGGTGCATGACAGCATCGTACCCAGAGCTTCCTGGAACTTAAAAAGAGCCCCTTTAATAAAGATTAAGATGTCAGAGGTCTTGGCTGGCACAAAATCCCAACTTTATTAACTTCTCATTATCGGCTTGAAAGGGAAAAAAGAGTTTCTCCCCAATTCCTGTTTCGGCCTCGCCTTGAGTAGCTACAAAAATATTTCCTGAAATGGGATGACGTTATTCCACCCCCCACCCCCCCAGGCCAATAAAAAGCAATTTTTGGCTACTGGTTTTTAAAAGGGCCAAGCGCCAAATCTTATAGAAAGTCGTGGATTTCTCGGAACAGGATGTTCCAACGATGGAATCCACTGGTGGGATTAATTTGTGGGCGGTCCTTGGTTTACAGAGGTTCGTTTAGTGATGGAAGTTACGGCGGCATTGGAAAAAATGGCTTGTGTCCGTTGTTTCGCATTTATGACTTCGCAGCATTTCCGTGGTCACCTGATCAGAATTCAGAGGGTGGACAATGGATTTGCACCGTGCCTTAATTATTATTATTATTGGGGGGGGTGTAAGGTGTCCTGCGTCTTTAATTTGCTTTAAGCTTTCAGTGGAAACCCTTGATGGACTTTTTGCTGAAAACAAGAGAGTAAAAAAAAAAAAAGCAAGAACTCCCAGTGTCCTGGTGATTGGCCCAAAGTCCCCCAGCTGGCTTTCATGGCTAAGGCAGGACTAGACTTCCCAGTCTCCTGGTTTCTAGCCAGTTGCTGCCACCATTAGACCAAGCTATACGCTGCTCCCTTGCAACAACTCTGAGAAGAAGCCTGAGAAATGAAGGACTCTGTTAACCCTGCCCGGAGTTCTCCTGGGGAACTCCTTGCCACCTGATGGAAGCCAATTTAAACAGGCTGAGAAGGGGAAAAGATACTATATCATTGACATCAGAGCAATCCAAAGCTACTAATCTTAGAAACAATGGCTAGACATCCTGGTGGTAAGAGGGTTGCCCACTGATATTTGTCCAGCTTTCTAAACTCATGGCATCGAAAGCTGGACAAGTAGCCCATGAGGCCGTTCGTTCCCATGGATGCTTATAATTTTTCGAAAGGGTCACTCCATGCCACGCCTGACGTACTCCGAAACCCGCTTATCTCAATCTTTATTTAGTCTTTCCCAAGCGCACACATCTTATCCAGTGAACCAGTTGACAAATTAGGTCATAAGAACACAGCCTTATTACTGTGTTTCCCCGAAAATAAGACTCTGTCTTATATTTATTTTTTTGCCACCCAAAAAGGCACCAGGTCTTATTTTCGAGGGAGGTTCTCCACTGACCAACCTCACTTGCATGCATTGCCCTCGGCCTCCTTTTGGCTGTCAGAGGCCTTCAGGAACTTCTTCTTCTTCTGCGGCCAGCAAGGCTTTCCTGAAGGCCTCTGCAGCCAAAAACAGAGCTCAGGATCGATCCAGAGCTTTGTCCTCAGCTCCAGAGGCCTTCAGGGAAGCCTTGCCAGCCTTGCTGGCTGCAGAAGAAATGGGCCAGCAAGGCAGGTGTCGGAGGGTGTGAAGTTTGGCTACACCTGTCCAAAGGTAAGTAGTAGGGTGGCTCCATCTCCTCCATCCCCACCCAAGCTTAATTTTTACCTGTCCACTCTGGAGTGGGTGAGATCTTAATTAGGGCTTATATTGGGTGCACGTATAAAAAATCAAGCTAGGACTTACTTTCAGGGTAGGTTGTATTTTCAGGGAAACAGGGTATTATTCAATGGCTGCGCCTCAGATAATGTCCAAGTTGTCTCCAAATCCTGAAGAATCTGTTTTGGGGGTGGTGGTGGAAAGTCTTGTCTTTCTTTGAAGGGTAAAATAGATGCCATCCGAAGGAACCGGGCACTAGGGTGGATATGCCAGCACTGCTGTCTGGAAAATGCATCCATTTGAAAGATCTGCCCGATGATGGCATGTCCGTCAAGGCGGGGTTTCTATACGCAGGCGACCGCGAAGGAGAAGGGTGGACTTCAACTCCCAGAATTCCCCAGCCAGCAAGGTCATAAAAATGGGACAAAACTGGCTGGGGAATTCTGGGAATTTTTTTTTTAATTGTGGGTGCTTCAACACTGGAGGTTTTGAAGAAGAGATTAAATAATCACATATCTGGAATGGTATAGGATCTCCTGTTGGAGCAGGGGGTTGGACTAGGAGACCTCTAAGGTCCCTTCCAACTCTGTGTCATTCTGTTAATTCGGGAGAAATTTCCTGATGGAAGAAATAAATAAATCAGCACCTCCAGAAATGGTGAATGCTCCAGAGTGGAGTTTTTCAAAAAGAGACTGGAGAATCAAACGCACAGAATAGAATAGGGTCTCCTGCTTGAGCTGGGGGTTGGACTAGAAGACCTCCAGGAACCCTTTCAACTCCATACCTCTTCCCTAACTTAAAAATCTGAAAGACCTAACCCTGAGCAGGAGGAAAGAGGAGACAGGGGAGGAAATCTTTCACACACACACACACACACACACACATTCACACCCCTAGGCGTTTCTCCCGCCTCCTGGCATTGCTCAGTTTCCAGGTAGGGCCCTGCCAGGACTGTCTGGAAACATCTTTTTTTAAACGCCCGACGTGGCATTTTTCTCTCTTCCGATAAGCTGGCCAATTAATAATCGTGGTTTGAAAAGGGCCGAGGAGGTGAGAAAGCAAACTCTCCGGGAAGGCATGTTTGCACAGCGTTAAGAGAGTCTCTCTTCACCTGATTAGGTAAACAGGACTATTTGTTGACCTCTGGGGCTATTGAACGACGACACCGTGAAACCCCCCCTTCCTTTCCCCTTCTTCTCCCCCCCCCCCCAGCCATCCAAAGCCACTTATTGTAATTGTGGACTTTTATATCTTTGGATAGGGACAAACACCCCCCCCCCAATTCCAGGGGTTGGTTCTCCTCTGGAATGCTGGGAGTTTGGACTGGCTCCTTTGATTTTGGGGTGGGGTGGTTTAGACTGGGGGGGCTCTTAGACTCTTTGGGAAAGGAAAGCCAGCGGGGATGGCAGCCAAGCCAGACAAAGCGGGACAGGATTTTTTTGTCCTCTTTTTGCAAACTTCCTTGCCTCCGTCGTTAAGTGAAGCACGGGGTTGAAGTGAATCTGGGTTCCTCTCCCGGTTGCAAAAGGTGGGATCGTGTGACACCCCCTCCTCCCTGGGATGTGGCAACTGTCATAAATAGGAGTCGGTGGCTGGGAGTCAATGAGATGCTGCAACGGTTGTAAGTGTGAAAAAGCGGTCATTTTCAGGGCCACCGTAACTTTGGACGGTCACTGAACGATCCTATTCTATTCCATTAAGTTCTCTACTTCCTGTTCTATTTTCTATTCTATTCTATTTTCTATTCTGTATTCTATTCTATTCTCTTTTCTTTTCTATTTTATTCTTCATGTATTCTATTCTATTTTCTATTCTGCTTTCTATTCTATTCTATTCTTCATTTATTCTATTCTGTTTTCTATTCTATTCTATTTTCTTTTCTATTCTGCTTTCTATTATATTTTCTATTCTATTTTATTTTTCATATATTCTATTCTATTCTACAGTATTTTCTATTCTGTTCTATTCTACTCTCCTCTATTCTACTGTATTCAGACCCCCAAGTTGCCTTCCAATGCTGTTATTCTATATTTTAATGCCAGCTGAAGGGCGCATCATCTTAATTTTAAGGGAAAAGCGAACATGTCTGTTTGCAAAAATCTCACCAGGGCGGGTGGGAATCCAAGCTTGAAAGACGGTGTATGTGGCGAGGGGGTGAGATTTATTCCAAGAAATCAGAGCAGAGGATTTGAGCTGATCTGCTTTGGGGCAAGGAAAAGAAATTGGTAGGGTTTAAAAAAAAACCCAAACAAACCCAGAGAGGCCTTGTATGAATTGATGATAGGAAACAGAAGTTCCAGAAGATGGAAGGAAAACCCCAATTTTATGCTTCGGGATATATATATTAGGCAAGGCAGCCGTTTTCAACTCGGGCAGTCTGTGGGTTTTCCTTTCGGCTGCTGGTCCCAGGGAAATTCCTGCTTTTTGCCACCTGAACTGAATTTCCAAGGCAAGAGTTGAAACTCCTTCCTCACAGCCCCCCCCCCCAAAAAAAAATTCAGATGGAGAAGGCTAAGAGATCACATTTAACAGATTAACAAGAGTTGGAAGGGCCTTGTAGATCATCTAGCCCAACCCTCCGCCCCCGCCCAAGCGGGAGGCCTATACCATTTCTGGACCGAGGGCAATGCAGCCCTTCTTGAAAGCCTCCAGGGATGAAGCTCCCACAACTTCCAAAGCAACTTCTGTTCCATGGAGTTATAGAATAATAGAGTTGGAAGGGGTTTTGTAGGTCATCTAGTCCAACCCCCCAATCAGCAGACCCTACATCAATTTCTGACCAATGGCAGTCCAGTTCTCTCTTCATTGGAAAGTCTCAAGTGATGGAGCTTCCCAAAACTTCCGAGGGCAGGCTCTTCTCTTCACATGGGTTGATTTTTCTTACTGTCAGGAAATGAAGTGATTGGAGCGGGGAGATCAATTTTTTAACAACGGTTTCTGGTGGGCGTGGCTGAAGGTGGTGGAGGGCGTTCAATGACTGGGTGAATGCTTGGTGTCATGTTATTGGCTGGGCTGCCAATTCAGTATCACTTTCACATCAAGGCATGCATCTCCTCACCTGGCCTTCATAACTTGGGGTGCTGCACAGTCAAAGTGTGAAAAATGGTTATAAGTCACTTTCAGTGCCACTAGTTAACTTTTTGAATGGTCACTCCACACAAGCAAAGTACCAGCAAAGGAGGGGGAAAAAACTCCAGAGACATTCTTGAGACAGGAAGTCCAGTCCTGCCAAGAATGTAATGAGGGTTAACGGAAAGGCAAGTTTCTGTAAGCAACACTAGAATGTTTCCTTCCTGCCTTCCTTACAGGATTAGCCCAGTAACTTCTTCCAACAACCAGTTCTCTGAACTGCTTAGAAAGTTAACAACCGGTTCTAGCAAATAGGTGCAAACTGGTAGAATCCTACCCCTACCTTGGAGGTCATCTAGTCCAACTCCCCCCCTTCCAAGCAGGAGACCCTACACCATTTATCAAAGTTATGATGGCACTGAAAAGTAAGTTTGTGTGTGTTTGTGTGTGTGTGTGTGGAAGGAGAGCTAAGGAGGATGAAGGCTTGCTTGTAAGAAGAGACTGGACAGCTGCTTGTCTGGAAGGGTATAGAGTCTCCCATTTGGGTGGGGGGAGGGTTGGACTAGATGGCCTCCAAGGTCCCTTCCAACTCTTTGTGATTCTGAAGAATGCTGGGAAGGTGGCAATCTTTTCTGGCTGGATCTGCAAGTGAAGGGATCCGTTTGCAAGGTGGAAGGAATCCCGCCAAAAGGAAGCCAAAGAAGGAGGGAGGGGGAAAAAAGGGAAGAGAAATTTAAACCTCAGGCAAAAAAAAACCATGGAATTCTACGCCACAAGATGGAGCTAACCAGGATAGGCGGCCAGATCGGATCCACACAGTCAGGAGGGAGCTGGCAAATGTTCCTTTTTCAAAACTTTTGGTCTTCTTTCCAACTGTGGCATCCCGCTGCCTGTTCAGGAGCAGACATGGAACAAATCTGTTTTTTTTTTTTGTTTTCCACTCCTCTGTTTCTCAACCTTGGTGACTTTTGAAGATGTGCGGACTTCAACTCCCAGAATTCTCCCAGCCCTGGGGAATTCTGGGAGTCGAAGTTCTACATCTTCACATTGCCAAGGTTGAAATAACAAGGACAACCCAGGCAGAGGTGGGTGTGGGTGTGTATGGGAAATTGCAGCACGGCACCGAGATTATTTTTTTGCCCTGTAAAATGACTCTCAAATTGACTTTAAAAAAAAAAGGAAAAAGAAAAAAAACTCAGTTAATTTTGCAACGGCTAGGAAAGCATCTTGGCTTAAACCCCGGTGTCAATTTAAGGCACGGCCCAGTTAAAAATAATAATAAAGGAAAATAAAGGAGAATAAAATCCCTAAACGGGTGTTCTGTGCCCGCCAAGGTTTGTTCCGGCCGATTCCCTGTCATTTTTTTCCTCTGTTTTTCCCGCGCCGGCAAAAACCAAGGATGCCAAACTTCTCAGAGGTACTTAGTTGCCATGGCAACCGGAGCTGACCTCCGCATTATTGTTCTCAAGAGGGGAAACTGACTTTACTATATGTTCATTCACTGAATTAATAGACTTCTCGCTCTTTGATTAAGGGCCGAGGGTCGTAATGAAAGACAAGGGGGAGGAGGAGTGGGGGGGAATGTTTTTTTTTTAAAAGAGAGAGAGAGGGAGAGAGGGAGGGAGGGAGAAAGAGAGAAAGACTATCTCATACAACTGTCCAGGTTTTCTTTTTTTTTGTTCCAGGATTTATGAGGCCATTCAAAAGGAAGATTATAAGGAGCAACTGAAAGCTGTTCTTTGCGTTGGTTTCATGGAAACCAAACCTCCCGAGCTTTAGAGAAGGAATTACAGAATAACAGAGAAGGAAGGAAGGAAGGAAGGAAGGAAGGAAGGAAGGAAGGAAGGAAGGAAGGAAGGAAGGAAGGAAGGAAGGAAGGAAGGAAGGAAGGAAGGAAAGAAAGAAAGAAAGAAAGAAATACAGAATTAAAAAGTTGCAAGGGTCCTTGGAGGTCTTCAAATCCAGCCCTTGCTCAAGGAGGAGACCCGATATCATTCCATCTCTTGAAACCTCCAGTGAGGGAGCAACTGACAACTCACTTCTGGTGGCAAGCCATTCCACCGGTTAATTGTTCTTCCCCAGACGTTCCCCCGAAATTCTCTCCTCGTTTGAAGGAAAACCTGAGAGCAAATTTTCTTTTATGAGACCTGAACATTTCTTTATTTTGCATAGCCTAATATTCCATGCTGTCTGTGATTCTTTGAAGCTGAATACCCAATAGCAATTTTTTTAAAAAGGGGGAAACACACACACACACTTCAGGCCTGCAGGTTTTCTGAAGATACCCCCGAAACGGTCTTTGCTTTGCCTACCAGAGTGAGTTTTTGGGTCTGCATTTCTGCAACGTATTATAAGCTCCCCAACGGGACGTTCACACAGCGAAGGCTTCCTAGCCTAGCCCAGGTTAGCATTAAGCCAGCTTAGCAAGCTGAGACTTGCTTTGTCCTGAGCTGACCAGCTAAGCACCTGGAGGGAAATTCTCTGGACAACAGAAGCTGTGGAAATGAAAGGATTAAGAGCCAGGAGGTCAGAAATGAACCTGGAGGATCATTTTTTTTTCCAGCTAACATTTTTTTTAAAAAAAATATTTTATTAAAAGGCAAAGGTTTTGGGAGCTGCACCTCAGGGGAGATTTCAAAGAAAAAAATCTGCCTTTGAATAAAAGTTGTGAATTGGAGAAGAGGCTGCCAGAATCTCCCTGAAATTTTTGCTGTGCGCCCTGTGCCTTGGAGAAGGCGTTTGACAGCAGAAAAATGGGCTTGAAAATTAGTTTGAAATGCTGTTTGCCTGGACTATGACATTTTAGATTTCCCCTTCTCCTTCTCTTCCTTCTTCCTTTCCTTCTCTCCTTCCTTCCTTTCTTTCCTTCCTCCCTCCCTTTTTACTCTTTCTTTTTCTTCCTCCCTCACTTTTTTCTCTTCTTCCCTTCCTCCATGCTTTCCTTTTTTCTTTCATTCCTTCCTCCCTCCCCTACTCTCCTCCCTTCCTCTCTCCCTCCTTCTCCATCACTCTTTTCCTTTCTTTCCCTTTGCTTCACTTCCCCTTCCTCCTTCCCTTCTCTTCCCTCTTCCTTCCCTTCCTTTTCTTTCCCACACTTCTCTTCTTTCTTCCTCCTTCCCTTCCCTTCCCTTCCCTCTTTCTCCTTCCCTTCCTCCTCCCTCCTTTTCTTCCCTTCCCTTTCCTTCCCTTTTCCTTCCCTTCCTTTCCTTTCCCTCACTACCCTCTTCTTCCTCCTCCCCCTCCTTTTCCCTTCCTTCCCTTTCCCTCACTTCCCTTCCCTCTTCCTCCTTTCCTCCCCTTCCTTCCTTCCCTTCCTCTTCCCTCCTTGCATGCTTTCCAAGGCCACCAGAAGCGACACAACCACACTTCTCAGAAGCCCGGGAAAGAGAAACCGGCGGAGGAATTATTCACCTTGCAATTTGTGCTGGAAAAGGATGAACTCAGAGCCGCTCAGGGTTAAAGAGGACCAGACAAATGGCGGGTCCCATAACTGTCTCCTTACTGTTATTATAAACCTCCGGAAAGGCCTCTAGGCGATGTAGATGTATCCGGGGAGTAATTGCTCCACACACACAAAAAAAAGGACAGTTAAGAGTCCCCCAACTCTTCCCTAACTGCCTTCCTGACTTATTGGGGTTTGATTTTCATTCTCCGGGGCTGCCATTCATCAATGGCAGGGATCCCACTGGGATTTTTCCCCCCGACTCCGATGTGGCTGGAGGCTATTTCGGAGGGCCTGGTCCTCCCCGCCGGAGTCTCCGTTCCTCCTCCTTGGGGACGGCCATGTTTATAATGTCCCAATAATGGTTTTCACAAATTATCATAATTCTCAATCCATCATCTTCCTTGGAAACAATGGTTCTTCCCCACCCCATCAAGTATCAGATGGCTGGGATGACCTACAGACGGCGGGAGGGGGGCCATGGCTGGGGGGGGGACATAAATAGAAAGAGATTTATGGATTTATGCGCAGCTCGGGATGCTTTTCTTTTTCTTTTCTTCCCCCCAGTGGCAAAAAACAGGGTGGTTTTGGGGTTTTTTGTTTTTTTTAAATCTTTTCTTGAGCTGCCAAGGTGTCGTTTGGTCAGGAACGTGGCTGAGGAGGCCAATTGGAATGAGAAATAGTATGAACACACACACACACACACGCACACCGCACACAGAAAAACTCTTTCAGGGTGATAGGAAGTTGTGCTCATTTCTTGAAGCAGAGTTCTTAGGGTGCTGCTGAGAAAAAAAAGGACAAAATGCAGAATTTGTAATATCAAAGGGACTTCTCCATTCCTCTTGACTTTGTGTTTGAATATTTTTTCTCCCTTGAAAGTAATTATATGAAATGTATGCAGGTAGCCCTTAACTTATGACCATAATTGATCCCAAAATTTACATTGCTAATTGAGATCTATCTCTTATCTATCATCTATCTATCTATCCATCTATCTATTATTTATCTATCTACCTACCAATCATCTATCTATCTATCTATCTATCTATCTATCTATCTATCTATCTATCTATCTATCTATCTATCTATCTATCTATCTATCATCTGTATTTATCATCTATCTATTTAATCCATCATCTATCTATCCATCCATCCATCTGCCTCCCTCCCCCTTTACTCTTTTAATTTATTCTTACTAATGGACATATCCACTGGAAAAAAAATAAAATAAATGTTAATCTTGCCTGTGTTTCTATTCTCTCTCCCTCTTAGTCTTTTGTTCTCATGGATGAAGACTCCTTGGAAAAATCAGAAAAGAAATCCAGATCTCGTGCCTCTGTGTGTGTGTATGTGTGTGTGTATCTCTGACTGAGCCAAAGGCCTGTCTCATTGGAGGTTGATAAGACTGTGACAGCGTTTTAATAACGTGGCCCATCTATTTTAGCGGGTCCTTAACATGCCTCTTTATTCGTCCCCAAAGCCCCCTTCAGCCAAAACCCTTTTATTCCAGTCTCCTCAGCCTGCTCTCTGGGGAGGCTGGGGTCGGCTAAGAGTGATAGATAGATAACTCTATAGATTATCTTTCACAGATGTTTTCTCTCCAGTAGCCCCTTCAGCAATTCCCTCTAAGTAAACAGAGACGGAAAGGGGGGAGGTAGTGGAGAAAGAGATCTCCCCAAATCCCTTTCAGAGGAAGGAGAAAATAGAATAAAATAAAGCACATTTTTTTTTGTTTTCCTCCCATCCCAAGCCAGCCAGATAGAAAAAGTTCCTTTCAATCTTCGTTTCATTTACGGGCAAGAACAACTTGCTAACATGGAAGGTTCTTACTACGAAAAGGTTTATCCCAGAAACCTAGGGTCGGAAGGGACCTTCGAGGTCTTCTAGTCCAACCCCCGACCAAGGCAGGAGGCCTTATATCAATCTTTTCTTGAAGACCACTGGTGATGGAGCATTAGAAACCCACCTCTTGTTTAAGTTCTTCTGGAAAAGATTTGAGCGAAGTACCACAGAGTTGTTTTGGGATTTGGAGAAGGAAGGAACCAACTTCAAATCCGGCATATTAGACATGCAGTGATCCTAAGATCTCCATCATGGCAACTCCAGCAAAGGCCAACATGGAAGAGAACTTCCAAAATGGGCTTTTTGTCCAAGATATGGACTGAGGAGTCTGGCAAGGATTCATCACACTATAAAAAAGAGGTTGAGACTCTAGAAAAAGTGCAAAGAACAACCAGGATGATTAGGCGACTGGAGGCTAAAACATACAATGAACGGTTGCAGGAACTGGGCTTGGCTTGTCTAGTAAAGAGAAGGATCAGGGGAGACATGGTCAAATATTTGAGGGGCTGCCACAGGGAGGAGGGGGTCAAGCTATTTTCTAAAGCACCTGTAGGCCAGACAAGGAATAATGGATGGAAACTGAACAAGGAGAGATTCAACCTGGAAATAAGGAGAGTTTTTCTGACGGTGAGAGCAACCAACCCACGGAGCAGAAGTTACCTTCAGAAGTTGTGAGAGCTTCATCCCTGGAGGCTTTCAAGAAGAGACTGGACTGCCATCTGTCAGAGATGGTATAGGTAGGTCTCATTCTTGGGTGGAGGGGTTGGACTAGATGACGTCCAAGGCCCCTTCCAACTCTGTTAATCTGCACCATCCAACTGAAGATGCTTCTTGGATGAGAAGCGAAATGTCTTTAAATAAAAATAAAATAAACAAACTCTAGTTGCCTTTTGAAAAAGCAACAAGCATGACCTGGATGATGGAGGACCGCCATAGATTCTCAGATCCATCAAGGGTGATTGATCAGCCTCAACACCCTACTTCCAAGCCTCAACATTTTGTTTTTCACCCCTTGTGTAAAGGAAAATCAGCCAGGAATACACAAACACACAAACACACTCAACTGCAGAGTCGACAACAACATTGGCTAGACGCTCAACTCTTCTAGGATAGATATTGGCTCTTTGGTGATCTCCAGAGAAACCGAGGTGTGTTACGGAAATGGAGCATGTGGACTTCAACTGCCAGTATTCAAATGTGGACTTGGACTCCCAGAATTCCCCAGCCAGCATTTGCTGGCTGGGGAATTCTGGGAGTCGAAGTCCACCCATTTTCAAGTTGCAAGATTGAGAAGTTCTGCTGTACTGAACATCGCAATATTGGCCATTGTGCGCAATAGCCATGGATCCATGTTGACGGAACGCAAAGAGAAAACTAACCAGGATTCTGACCAAGTCTTATCTGAATTCCCACACGCGGGGCTCTCTATCTTGGTCTCTCAGTCACTTACGCAAGGAGCCTCTCCATTCTTATGAATGGCCTCATCCTTCACTTTTTCCTCATTTCCCACTCCACCATTTTTCCCCCTCCAAAAAGACTAAAATGGAGATTAAATTCCTTCCCCCCCCCCACTCCTTCTGCTGGTTGCACCATCCTTCAACTCCTGCTTGTAGCTTCCCTCTTGAGAAATCCAATGTGCTGGTTTTTATTTTTGCATGCTGCCTTTGCAGAAGGACCAAGTCAAATCCTTCCCTGACGTAGGAGAAAATATAAAGACATATTTTTCATCTCCTGTTTTTCATAATCAACCCATGGAACAGAAGTTGCCCTCGGAAGTTGTAGGAGCGCCATCCCTTGAGACTTTCAAGAAGAGATTGGACTGCCCTCTGTCAGAAATGGTGTCGGGTCTCCCACTTGGGCGGGGGTTGGACTGGATGACCTACAAGGTCCCTTCCTACTCTGATTATCTGTTATCTTCCCAGGTCAATGGAGAATTTGCTCCTCCCAAAGGCTTCCCAAGCCATTGAGTTGATCTCTTCAATCCTCCAAGTTTTCACCTCCCTGGCCTCTGGTTCTTAAAACCCTAAAGCTCACTGGTAAATTTACCACCCCTATAAACCCCCGACACTGCTTCTTTACTATGTGTTTAGGTTATAGCCTGGCTCAAATATTAAGAATTTTTGATGTTTTATGTTTTTGGGAAGCAAGAAGGATGGGGACCGAGGCAGAATCATGAAATACGGGTCCACAATAGGTTCCCCAAACTGGCCTGGCTCCCCCCACACAAAAGATTTTTAAGAACCCCCAAAGCAAAATAATATTTTTTCTTGGGATGTCGTGAATGTAAAAGGGTGGTGGGGAAGTTTTTCAAGCGTGAGATATTTCATAAAATAGCCGAGCATGCATTTCTCTCAATGGGAACGTCTAAACTCCCATATATCTCTCGTCCCTGCGTAACTCTGGCCCAGAGGCACGTCCCATGAGTTATGGAGATGAACAGGGTAAAAAGTTCAACCGTGTCCCTTTTTTTCCAATTCATGGCCCCCAAATTCGGTTTCTGAAAGGGTTGGTTTATGGGCCACCTCTGGGGAGAAAGGAAGAGAGAAGATCTCTGTGCGCTGGGGCAGAGATGTATCTACGCATGGCTTCACAAACTGCCATCCAGAGCCAGGCACATCTAGATTATCACAATCTCAGAAAGTGTATTTCCAAGGTAGCCAGAAGGAAAGAGAAGCCGCCGTGGTTTTCCACCCCAAATTACTGTGTTGGGCTCCACGCCAACCACTCGCTGCCGATAGAAAAGCGAATTTGGGTGCAAAAATGGAATTAACGAGCAACTGGATCCAGAGTGTCCTTTCCTTTAGGATATGAACAATGATATGTGATAGAAGAGAAGATTTGTAGCTCTGTGCACTGATGCCATTACCTAGTTTGGTAATGAAACGTCTGCAGGAAAAGCACCAGGCTCAGAGAGCATCCAAGAGCCCGCTGTGTCACTATAGACAAGCTGCTAAATCAACTCATGGCACAGTCCTGGGTGCGGGTATTTATATGTATGGTATTCAGCTTTTGTTTGGGTATTTTCCCACATCATTATAGTTGTGCTTTTAAAGTTGTCGTGACATTTCAGCAGAATCTCATCTGCCATCATCAGGCTCGTGTATTAGGTTCGTCTCATACACAAGCCTGATGATGGCAGATGAGATTCTGCCAAAACGTCATGACAACTTTAAAAGCACAACTATAAAGACGTGGGAAAATACCCAAACAAAAGCTGAATACCATATAACATATTATATATACACACCAAAAAGTTGTTTTATTAATTCATGAATTTAATACTTAAATAAAAGACTGGGTGAAACCAGGTTTACTAAGCAGTGACCATGAGAGGGATTTTAGTGGAGTTTCTGGTGAGTTATGTAATTCTTATTATTTGGGAATTAATCCCCTTGGAGGCTAGCGGCTATGCGATCTGATTTTCTCAATGGCTCTCCCTTGCAAGCGCTGAGTGGATTGTTTATCTAGCTTGCCACACTTTTACCAGGTGTGAAATGCTCTTGGCTGAACGCCCAGAAGTTCAATTAAGCCTATTAAGAGCTCTCCCTTGCTGCTTGTCTTTCTCAGGTTAATTGAGGGCTCTCTGAGCCCCGCAGAGCCTCAGCTAGGGGGTCTTCCAAACCCCTGCAATCCCCCAGCAGGCCACCTCTGAATTATGTGTGGGGAAGACCGGGGAATGCTGAAAAAGTCTTTGCCACAGAAGGAAAGTTGAGTATTTGCACTTCTGAATCAAGTTGGAGAACAATTGAGCTTCACCTGACAGTCTAAAGCCTACAAACAGGGGTATCACATGGAAAGCACACAAAAATGTCACACCAATTGAGAGGATCGACTCAGGGAGGCAAAGAATCCATCAAGTCGCCGCAAACAGTGAGAAGATGGTATAATAAAATTGAAGAAACAAATAAAAGCAAGGTCAGCCAAATTCTGCCTTTGCTAAGCTGGTAAGGAGACAGCCCCCCCCCCCCCCCCCCCCC
>BHFT01015640.1:81663-128346 GCA_004320025.1 Laticauda laticaudata
CCCCCCCCCCCCCCCCCCGCAATTAAAACCATTTAAAAATAAACCAAATTCAATTTGAATTTCCACCAGAACCAAAGACTAAAATCACGCAGCTTTGGGGAATTCTCTACCTTACCTTTTTAAGGCAGCCGTCCTGCAAGCCCGTCTCGGTATTGGTGAGCATTTGCTGGAAGGAAAAAGAAGGGGGGGGGGAAAGACACCATCAGTTGACAGCTTGGGATGGAGAGACATTTTGTAAGCCGTGTTCAAATCCAGCCAGGTTACAAAGGGGAGGATTTTGGACCTCTAAATATCCCCCATTGCAATCTCCGGGGGTGCCCATGTCTCCCCAGCACTCCGAAAGCCAGGAGAAAAAGGTTGCAACATTTTTTTTCCCTGCCTCTGTAGTCTCCATAAGGCTTGTAAGATGAGAAGGCTGCCCAATTTTGAGTAGGAAATAAGTACAGGTAGTCCTTGACTTATAATAGCTCATTTAGGGACCATTTCAAAGTTACGACAGCACTCAAAATAAAGTGACCGGACCATTATTCATGGCGATGACCCTTTGTAGCATCCTCAAAGCCATTAGTGCAGAATATTATTTTAGAATAGAATAGAATGGAATGGAATGGAATACAATAGAATGGATTATATGGAAATAATAGAATAGAATAAAAATAGAAACAGAAACAGAAACAGAATAGAATAGAATTCTTTATTGGCCAAATGTGATTGGACACACAAGGAATTTGTCTTGGTGCAAATGCTCTCAGTGTCCATAAAAGAAAAGAGACATTCGTCAAGAATCATCAGGTGCAACACTTAATAATAGTCATGGGGTACAAAAAAGACATCAAATCATACTAAGAAACAGTCCATATAAATCATAAGGATGCAAGCGACAAAGTTACAATCCTACAGTCACAAATGGGAGGGGATGGGTGATAAGGAGTGATGAGAAGGTTAATAGTGATAGTAGTGCAGACTTTGTAAATAGTTGGACAGTGTTGAGGGAATTATTTGTTTAGCAGAGTGATGGCGTTGGGGAAAAATTGCAGGCTAAATTGCCCAGCATGGCCACTGCAAGCGGATGGGACCAGTTTGATGGAGCAAGGGGGAACAGTGGTTTGGGGCGTGGAAAGGGACTCTGCCCTTGGCTGGCCTGCCCAGACAGGGTATCCGGGAATGGAAGAATTGCTGGAGCCAGATTTTTGCCAAAGCATCTCTGGGAAAATGGACTGTGAACATTGGCTTTCCAAAGTCCACCGAAGGTTGGAAGCAATTCAATCAGAAGGGAGCTGGAAGGGGCCTCAGAGGTCCTCTAGTCCGACCCCCTGCAGCGTTTCCTGGTGGAACGAGGGTCTGTCTTTGGTTTGGCGAAGGGGCCTTCTCCCTTTTTCCTGCTCCTTGGCCCATGGAGAGAAGGGCAGTCGGATTTTACACCTTGGCCAGGGGAATTTTACATTGGCAGGCTCAGAAAGTTAGTGAAAGTTAACAGTTGAACTAAAGTTCAAGTTAGTTACAGCAAAAGTTAGAATATTTTGGACATTGTTGATGCAACACCTGGGAAAATACAGCCTACTTCACTTAATCCTCTAGGGAAAGATGGAAGGCAAATGAGGACCAGGCAGAAGAAGGACATCGGTTTGAACAAAACTCAGCAGCAATTTTTTTTTGCGGCTGTTGATTAAAATAGGATCGCCAACATCCGACGATGGATATGGTGGAAGAAGGAGAAGAAGAAGGAAGTGGAGGTGGAGGAGAAGGAAGGAGAAGGAAGGAGAAGGAAGGAGAAGGAGAAGGAGAAGGAGAGGAAGAGGAGGAGGAGGAAGAAAAAGAGGAGGAGGAGGAAGAAGAGGAGGAGGAGGAGGAAGAAGAAGAGGAAGAAGAAGATGAGGAGGAAGTTTCTGCAGGCCCAGATCAGGCTGCTAAAAATAAATAAATCTCATTTTTCCCCCCTCCTCCCTCCTTCCGTGTTGGAAACCAGAAAGCATTTGGACTCTTTGAGATTTCTTTTTTTAATTTAATTTTATTTTTTTGCAATTCCTCCCCACTTTTGGGTAACTGAACATGTCAGGAGACGCCATGTGAATCTTTTTGAAGCACAGTTTACGAGTTGGCATGCTCCGTCTGCATTTAGCCCTAATTTGATTACATTCTCCCAGACAGATCACAATGATTTGTGTAAATAGTAATATTACCCAGTCATCCCCATGCGCACTCAAATAAATCGTTAGGCCGTCTTGTGTGTGTGTGTGTGTGTTTTCCACCAGGGAAATACAAAGGGGAAGGCGATTTAAAAATAAAAAATAATATAAAATAAGGATGCCAAACAGCTGTTTGGGACTGCTAAGGATAACATCTGGGTTTCCCCCCCTTCTCTTTCTCCTGGTGTCTCAGATTGAGTTTGGGAGGGAGAAAAAAAAGAAAAGAGAAGGGTAGTTGTGAGATTTGGCGACAACACACAACTCTCCGCTGGCACGGAGCCTGATTTTCTGCTGGAAATCTTCTTAGAATTGTGGAATTCAGGTCAGGTGAAGCCCAGGTTTTTTCGATGGTGGTTTCGTCGAACTAACCACCCTTTCCGAGTTTATACACAGCATTTAAGCCACCATGGGCAAGAAAAATTTCTGACTGCGAAGTAGAATGGCTTGACTCCAGAAGTTGTGGTTGGTTCCCTCTTTGGAGGTTTTTCAGCAAGAGGTTGGACAACCATTGTGTTTGGGATACTACGGGGTTCCTGCCCCGGGGGATGGACTAGAAGACCTCTGAGGTCCCTTCCCAGCCCTCTGATTCTATAACCGTGGCAGGAAGGGGAAAGGAGGAAGCAAGACATGTCACAACATCCGTCCCTTTTTTTAAAAAAAAAAACTGTGCCTTTCTCCGGTGAAGCTTAAAAGAAGGTTGATTTTTTTTAAATATCTGGAGCTCCGAATCTGACTTTAATAAAACAAAGTAGGGAATAAATTAAAGGGTGAAGGGTTGGGCAGGCCCTTCCATTCATTCTCCGGCAACCTTTTCTGTGGGGGAAGTGACCTCAGTATTGACAAAGGGATAAAAAGGGAGATGGATTTCTTCTGTTGCTTGGGAGAGTCTGTTGATTAAGATTATCTGTAATCCAAATACCTTGTTTTCCTGAAAATATGACCTACCCTGAAAGTAAGTCCCAGCTTGGTTTTTTTTACATGTGTGCCCAATCTAAGCCCTATCCTCAAAATAAGCCCTAATCAAGATCCTGCCCACTCCAGAGTGAACGAGTAAAAATTAAGCTTGGGTGGGGATGGGTGGAGGGTGGAGCTGCCCTACTACTTACCTTTGGACCGTTGTAGCCAGGCCTTGCACACCCCGAGACCTGCCTTGCTGGCCCATTTCTTCTGCAGCCGGCAAGGCAAGGCCTCTGGAGCTCAGAACAAAGCTCAGGATCGATCCTATAGGCTGCAGAGGCCTTCAGGAAAGGCTTGCTAGCCGCAGGAGAAGAAGTTTCCGAAGGCCTCCGACAGTGAAAAGGAGGCCAGGGGGGCAACGCGTGCAAGTGAGGTTGGTCAGTGGATGACGTTCCCCCCGAAAATAAGACCTGGCACCTTTTTTTGGTGGCAAATATATATGTATGTATATGGCAGGGTCTTATTTTGGGGGAAATGCGGTATCTAAATGAGGAATGTCGTATTTCTTTGGGGTTATGAATGCTGGAAGTGCTGTGCTGAATTTAGGCGAAAGAAATTGTCTTCTAGGATAACTTGGCTGCTTGAGATGCTCAAATCCTTTAGGAGGCGAGGAAAAATAAACCCAGAGAAGAATTTTCCACCTATTTTCCAAAGTACCCAAAAGCCAAGATGAGGAACAATGGATGGAAAGTGATCAAGGAGAGAAGCCACTTGGAAGTAAGGAGAATTTTCATAAGGATGAGAACAATTAACCAGTGGAATGGTTTAAGAAGAGATCGGATAAGCATTTGTCTGAAATGCAAGTCGAGGGTTTCCTGTTTGAGCAAGGGGTTGGACTGCATGACCTCCAAGGCCCCTTCCAATTCTGTTATTCTGTATTTCTAAAATCCCAGATCAAATGGATAGACTTGCCTTCAGAAGTTGTGGGTGCTCCATCACTGGAGGCTTTGAAGAAGGGACTGGGACAGAAATGGAACAGGGCCATGATGGTGAACCTAAGGCATGTGTGCCACAGGTGCCACGCAGAGCCATTTATGCCGGCACGCAAGCTGCAGGCAACCTTACCTCACTGCACAAGCGTGCGCCTCACAACTGATTTTTGCCCCCCCCCCGAGGCTTGAGGAAAGCCTTTGCAGGGCGAAAAATAGGCACGTTTCATCACTTCCTGTATTTCCGGAAATATTTGGCCTGCAAAGGCTGCAGAAGTTTTCCACAAGCCTTTGGGAGGCCACAAAAGGCCTCAAACAGGCCGAAAATCAGCTGGGAGGCACAGTGCAGGTAAGGGGTTGGGGTGGGGATTGCACCCGCAGGGGTCAGGGGCGCGCACACATTGCCTTCTAGGTGCTGGCACGCAAGCTTTTGCACAGTTTTGGGCACAGGAGCCCAAAAAGGTTAGCCCCCACTGGTAGAGGGTCTCCTGCATGAGCAGGGGGTTGGACTAGAAGACCTCCAAGGTCCCTTCCAACTCTTGTTATTTGATATTTCCCAGACTGTCCTTTTTTTTTTTTTCTTCGAAATTGTCTGACAACTTAATCTGGCTTGATACCTTGACAGAAAGGATGGAGAATGTCAGATTGATACCCACCAGCCCCCCTCCCCCCCCAAAAAAACCCCACCTCTCTCTCACAAGGTCTGACTTGGCCTGTCCAATTGACTCCCCTTCTCCGGATCAAGCAAGCCGCATCCGGAGAGTGACACAAATCAAATCGTCAGCTATCTGTCACTTTGAAAAGTCCCAGCGAAGTGGAAAAGATAAAACTTTTGCCAGCCGACTAAAAATAAACCCTCTTGCTCTGTTCTCGGACTGACTGATTTAAAATAATCATAAGAATAAATGAGAATTTTCCCGAGGCATCCGAAAAGGAGATTTGGAGAAGGTGGGGGGTGCCAAATTATTGCTTTTACAACTATCTCACACAGCCTCCCTGGCTTTTCCTCCTTCGGTTTAATCCCAGGAGGAAAATCGTAGTAAATCTTAGCGGGTGTGTTTTTTGTTTTAATCCTGGGAAGAACAAGCAGCCAGGGAAGTTTTAAAACTTTACAGCAGAAAGGAAGATCGAAAAGATAAATTGAGATTTTTGCGTGCAGATTGAGACAGGAGAAAACGCTTTGCGTTGGTGCTCAAACTTCTGCGTTACAGGTAAGTCCTCGGCTTATGGCTGCAATGGAGCCCAAAAGTTCTGCTGCCGAAGGAGACCTTTAAGCGAATGGCGTCCTTTTCACCTCCGTTCTTTCCCCCCATCGCACAGAGGCTCAGTTAGCTTCCCCGCTGACTTTGCTTGTCCGGCGGTCATAAAAGGGGACGCTTCAACTGTCGTAAATATGAAACGCTCGTCAAGCACCAGAATGTAAGTCGTTGTGACCATGGGGAGGGGGGAGATGCTGCCACAGCCGTACGTGTGAAAAATGGCCGTAGATCACTTTTTTTCTTTGAACTTTGGTCACTAACCGAGCTGTCGTAAGTTTGAGGACTATACCTGTTATTTTTTCAGAAAACAGTTTGTAAAGATTTTTTTGGGGGTGGGCGGCACTCCAGGCAAGATATGAAAGACTCAAAGAGGGGAGATGCGACGGTGAGAAATGCAACCGTGGCCCCCATTTCTTTCCATTTTGGAAGACTCCGGCGCACTGCCGATATTCAATCCGGAGAAAGGTTAACGCAGCGACCAAGTGGATTAACCTTCCCTTAGAAGCCTATAATTGCTTCTCTCTTTCTTTCTTTTTCTTTCGAAGAAAAAGACGAGGAAAAAAGATTGTTTTCTCACAACAGATGGAAGGGGAGTGTCAGGTGAGTTTGCTCTTAAGAGCTGTTGAAACAATCTCCGGCACAATTGGGTAATGTTATGCTTGAGATGATAATATTATGTTCGGGGCGGGGAGAGGAAGGCAATATTTTATTCCCTCTGCCAGGCAAGTGAGTGGCAAATTCTACCCGCTCTCTCTCTCTCTCTCTTCCTTCCTTCCTTCCTTCCTTTCTTTTTTTTTTTTCACCCTGACACAGGAGGAATTCTGGGAGATCGGTGGGGCAAAGAATATGGGTGGGTGGGAATTATCTGCCTTGGAGCCGTGGACGATGGGTATAAAGTATAAAGCGGGGAGGTGGTGGTGGTCTTCAAGCAGCTTTAAGACTTGTGGACTTCATCTCCCAGAATTCCTCCTCCAGTCATGTTAGCTGAGGGATTCTGCGCATTGAAGTCCCACAAGTCTTAAACTTGCCAAGTTTGAAGACCCTTGGTATAAAGGATGATTGTGCAAAGCCAAATTATACAATAGAATAGAATAAAACAGAACAGAACAGAACAGAATTAGAAGAGAAGAGAATGAGAATAGAGTAGAATTAGAATAGAGTAGAATTAGAATAGAGTAGAATTAGAATAGAATAGAATAGAATAGAATAGAATAGAATAGAACAGGATTAGAACAGAACAGAACAGAATAGTATAGTATAGTAGCCAACCTGAGACACATAATTCATGGGCACCCTTGACCCGGGTTTTCCCCCCCACCCCCTTGGTGTGTCATAAATCATATTCTCCAACGAGACTCATCCATAGCCAAGAGTCATCAGTCATGCTCTCCAGTTAGAATTTTGCATGGCAGAAACTTCAGTCACCTGGTTACTATCTTTGAAAAACTATTTCTGGAATACACTTCTGATTTCCAAGCTGCCGCACTGCTCTTTCAAACCCCTTCCCCCCCCTTTCTGTTGGCAACTCTAAAAAGACCATAGAAATATTTTCTGAACTGACATCATCATCATCTTCTTTTAATGACCTCATAATCCCTTGCAGAGTGGAGTCTGGGGAACTAAATGGAGTTAGTAGAGTGTTGCTCTTCCTGTTGCCAGGGTGGAGTTTTGTTCGGCAGATATATACTTAGTGTGTCCAGAGAGAGAGATATCTGCCTCTAAGCTAGGATCGAACTCACAGCTTCCCGATTGTGTGATTGTGATTGTTAGAATGATACAACTGTAATAGCAACAACAACAATAATAATAATAATACAACCAGAAGCCAAGAAAGGCAACTTATTATCACTTCCACATTGTGTAAGGAAAACTGTTGGGGAACTTTGATGGGAAGCTAACCATTCCTGAATGTGAGGTTATTGCAAAAATTATTATCTCAGTTCTGGACCAGTCACAGTTGGCGTTTCATGAAGCTGTCGTTGCTAAAGGACAATTTTCTTGGACTGTTTTATTATGAAGCTGTAGCTAAGGGGTTTTGTTTTTGTTTTGTTTCTCCCCCTTGGTTCCAAATGCAGGGTTTTCCATCAGATGCCATAAAATTATTCAGAAATCAGTCCAACTAAACGGAGGTAACACTGCAAGCTGGAGGGAAAAGAAAAAAGAAAGAAGAAGCAAAGCAGGATATTATAGATGGGTGATTTATTACAACTGGCACCTCAGCAGCCAAAGGGAACCAAGAGAAAAGAGCAATGAACTGGGACCAGTTCCCTTTTCGATCTCCAGACAGCCATAAATCATGTGGGATAAACTGGGCCAAGTCAGGTTAACCAGCCGGGGACAGATGGATCGTATGATATTTTTTTTAGGACAGAAAGAAGGTTCGCAGAGGGTGCTAAGCTGTAGTTTAATGCTGGTTTATGGGCGAGCCAGGTGCGCGCAGGCTCATGCCAAAGCAAACTGACAATCTTGGGGATCAAGAGCATTGGGGCGGATTCAGTCGTGCAGGCCAGGGTTTAGGAGAGCAAAAGGAGAGCCACACTCTTGGAGTCCATATTCTAATGGGAAGGGAAACAGATCCCAGACCCCATGATTGTCACTTTTCAGGTCTTCCCCTTGTCTGGGAGGGGAACATGGTATTCACAAGGGGCCAGCTAGCACCCCACCCTTCATTCTCACAGCTTGTTTTCATCTCTGCATTAAATGAAGGTTAATGGGAACCAAATGACTGAGGATTGAAATCAGGGAAGAGGAAGGGGAGGAAAGGGAAGGAGAAGTAGAAGGAAAGGAGGAAGGGAGAGAAAAAGGAAGGGAAGGAAAGGAAAGGAAGGAAAAGAAGAAGAGGGAAGGGAAGAAGGAAGAGGGAAAGGAAGGGAAGGGAAGGACATAATCCAGCATGATGATTCTGCCTCTATGATTTCATCCTACGCAAGGCTGCAGCTCTTTAGAGGCCACGTGCCAGCCAAACTCTGAACAATCACCTTCCTTTCCACTTCCCAGCCATGAATTCGTCTTTAGGACAAACCAATAATCTGCGTTTAAACATGGGGGAGGCATCAAGGAATTAAAAGTTTTCCAAGTTTGCAAGCGCAAGTCTGTTTTGTTTTGTTTTTTAAAAAACCTGTCTCCTCTGATTATCTTTCATATCAGAAACCCGCTGAAAATGTGCAGTTCCCCTTTGTTTCTCCAAAACGCAGCTTTTGCAGAAAAAGCCAACTCGGTGTATTTACTGCGAGATTTCCCTGATTTGACTTCCTTTTCCCCCACTGTTGCCAAGAAGCACTTCTCCTGACCCATAAATCATGGACCCCAGAAATGTTCACACAACACAGCCAGAGAAATTTCTTGACGCTCTTGAAGAGGGTTTATTAAAGTACATTTTGGGGAGGGAGGGGGTTTGGGGGAAACGCAGGCATCCAAAATAAATAACCATTTATCCCAAGGCAGCCAAATGGCCACAGATTTTGGACTCACCATGAAGGAAAGTTCTCGCTAATATAAAACCTCCAAACATAACAAAATTGGCAGGGCCCCCAGTTCTGCAACCCCAAATCTTATTTGCCGGCCGCAAGGGGCTGGAAAGCAAAATTGGTTCTGTTTTTAAGGTGCCAAGCTAAAAGGGGGTTGGCAAGTGGGTGGGTGGGTGGGTGGGGAATAAAATCTTGTTTATTTGTCTGAAACTAAAGCTGAGCCCCACCCCTCTTTTTCAGTCGTTTCCTTCCCCCCACCCAGAAATCATTCCAAAAGAACTAAGCCATCGAACAAACAAAATAGCTGATGTCCAAAACAACCACACAACAACAAGCCCATAATGCTTTCCAGCTGTTGCAGGTGTTATGTCGAGTGGTGCGATTCAACTGGTGTAACAACCGGTTCGGTAAGCGTCCCCTTCGCCCGAACCGGTCTGAACCGGCAGAATCCCCTCCCTGGCTATGTCTACCTTATATGCAGCTCTATCATTCCTCTCTATTGTAGTTCTTTCGTGTGTCACGTTGCCACTCTAGGAATCATCTCTGTTGTTCCTGAGGTGCGTGTCCAGTTGTATTGCTCGCTCTCTCTTAGTAGAATGGGTGCTGCTCGGGGGTGGCCTGTAGTGTGCTTGCTTACTCTACGTGAAACACCGGCCAACTGTCTAAAATCCAACTTGACCTTGCATTTTCTCCAATCCCAGTCTAAATTTTTGGGACTCCTTATGCAATCTGATGGGAAGCCCGTCCCATGGATGTGGGTTCAAATTCACTCTTTTGGGTGTGATTTTATCAGTGGCAGCGGCGAGACCTGCAAGCAATAGGAGCCAAAACATATAGTGAAGCCGGATTTCCAGCCGGATAGGAAGAGAAATAAAAATAAATAAAATGAAATAAAATCATAAATAATAATAAATAAAATAAATTAAAAAGCACATACAGGTAATCCTCAACTTACAACAATTCATTTAGTGACTGTTTGAAGTTACGGCAGCGCTGAAAAATGTTATTTATGCCCATTTCTTACACTTGTGATTGTTGGGGCATCCTGGTGATTTTAGATTTATTTTAACACACTGGTGTACACAGACACACCAATGGTCATCGTTCTAAATTAAAACAATACAACAATAACAGGGAGAAAAGGAGAGAACTGTACACAAGATATTTCACAGATGAATTTCACCGTTTAGCAAAGTGTCAATCCTAACATGTCTTTTTTTAAATTTCATAGCTGCAAGTTATTCTTTTTTTTCCAAAGGCAATCACAATATTTGTTCGAAATGTGATATTTTCCCTTATGCCTTTCTAAACATGTTTTAAGACTTCTCCAAGTAGACATATTGCAAAAGGTCAACTCTATTTATGCGCAGAGAAAACTCAAGGCAGAAGTTATCGAATTTAAATGTTTTATTGAACCAAACCCACAAATGGTGAAAAGCTAGAATTTTGAATTGATCATTATTTTTTGCTTAAATAATTGGGGTGTTGAAGCCTGCAATTCAAGAAATCAAGCCTAAATGGATGGATTAGGGTCTTTTAAGCGTGGCAACTTTAAGGTGTGTGGACTCCAACTCCCAGAATTCCCCAGCCAGCATGGAGGCTAGGGAATTCTGGGAATTGAAGTCCACGTGTCTCAAAATTGCACAAATTCTAATGGAAAGCTGGGAAGTTGAAGCCTACACATCCTAAAAATTAGAGAAAGTGCTTGAGGAAAAAAAAAATTACATCCAGTGGGGGATGCAGGAAGTCTTTGACTTACAACTTTGTTTAGTGACTGCTTGAATTATTATGACGGCATGGGAAAAAAGTGAATTGCATCTGTTTTTCACAGGACCATCGCAACATTCCCATGGTCACGTGATCCAAATTTGGACGCTTGGAGAATATTTGGCAACATGGGATTTGTTTTATCAATAGTTAGATAAAAGAGATAGAAATTAGAAGATGAAAAATTACTGATATGTTTAAGCAAAGGATGCAAGAAGTTGTATTATACATAAGTAAATGTTAGTATTATTATTACAGTTGTTACTATTACTATTATTACTATTACTATTTGACACAAAAATGACAATGTACACAGCAAATGAGATAACTGCTGGATTGTATGGATTAGGATTATGGATTATGGATCATTATCAACATTATCATCATCATTATTATTATTACAGTTGTATCATTCTAACAATCACAATCATACAGTCAGGAGGCTATGAGTTCAATCCTAGCTTCAAGGCAGGTATTTCTCTCTCTCGGTTTACCAGTACTATTTTTAATGACATTGTATAAGTAAATTGATTCAGACAATCCACTGTTTTATTAAGACTTATGTATTTCAAAGAAAAAAAAATATATAAATATTTTTTTAAAAAATTAGATGCTTAACAACTGATTCGTATTTACGACGGTTGCAGCTGTTGTGATTTTTTCCAACCAGCAAAGTCAATGGGGTAGCCAGATCTATTTAGCCACTCTGTGGCCAACTTAACAACCGCAATGATTCGCTTAACAACGGTGGCAGAAAGGTCGTAAAGCCGGAACAACGCTCTCGTCTTGTGTGTGTATGGGTGGTAAGTCTACCAGTTTTCTGGCAGAAATTTTGCAGATAAAGTAATGTTTATGCAAAGGGTTTTTCCACTCTTCCGTAATTTACAGAGTGTTTGGAGGCAGAGATAGCGATATATGTGTCACGCACAGAGAGAGAGAGAAAGAGAGAGAACAAACAAACAAAAACTTTCTCTAAATATTTTGCAATATACATATACATATACATACATACACAAACATATCTATCTATCTATCTATCTATCTATCTATCTATCTATCTATCTATCTATCTATCTATCTATAATGAACAAACAAACAAACTCTTTCTCTAAACACTTTGCAAGAATCTGAGCCTTTAAGGAGCTGGATTTCTCAAGGTTGCAAGATCTGATGATAATAAAACACATCTGTATGTTAACTAGTGGAATAACTACGGCAGCCTCCGCTCGTCGCCAACATTCAGAGTTCCTGGCTTACCCCCAAGATCTTCTAAAGGGCATCGGCCAAAATGGCCTGCGGTCAGAGATGTTGGGAGTTGTAGTCCAAAACAAATAAAGCGATCACTCCAATAGGAAAGGGCTGGTTTTGGGACCAAACCCCCCAAATGTCCGCATAGTTGTGATTTAGCGGCCTGGTGTCTAAACTGCGCCAGGGATGAAAGATGGTTTTCTAATGCTAAGTGTTGGTGAAAGGGGAAGGGAAAAGAAAATCTCCTTTGGGTTAAGAAAGCAGAAATCTATCACGCAGTTTTCTCTTTTTCTGTCTCTGTGCAACACACAAAAACCTCTAGCTGTTGTTGTTGTTGTTGTTGTTGTTTTCTAAATGTACCTACAGCAAAATGGGAACACCAGTGGAGTTTCTGTGGCTTAGTTATAAGTTACACGAACACCTGACTTATTCAACATGGCTTGGTTAGGAAACCACACAAGAATGGGAATATTGGGACTTGTGTTAAAGCAAAAAAAATTTTTAAAAATGGGCAAAGATACACAGGTGGCAAGAAAAGATGATAAGGAAACATGTAGATTTTAAACCTAAACTGTTTTTTTTCCAGTATTGCCATGCCCCTGTTGGAGTCTGACTCTGAGGGAGAGGAGGAAGTGGGGCTCCGGAGGTTGTGGAGGAGGCTGGGGAAGGGCAGAGTCCAGCTGGGCAGTCAGACGAGGACCCAGGCCCATCCCCTCTTCATCCTAGGGCATGCAGGGAGGAACAGAGAAGGAAACAACTTGGCTTGTGAGAGAGGAAGCAGCCATGATCTCCTTCATTGGTTGCAGCTGGGGAGAATAGTATATAAGAGAGACGATTAAAGCACAGCGTTGCCACAAGCAAAGCGTGTTTTATTTTGGGTTGAAGTTATCTTGGTTGGCATCCTTCCAACAAACTCTGCCTTGTTATCCCCTTGAAATTGGTAATAAGTATCCTGGTCCGTTGTGGAGATTCCTTCATTGTAGCTTGTTTTGATTTTTTTATTTCACCTCTATCTGCTCATTGAGTTCGGACTGAATTGCTTTCTTTTGGAAGACTATTTTTGAATAAGTTTTATCTCAAACAGAGAATTATTGAACAGTGGGGCCAAGTTGGAGGCATTAAAGGGCATTATTTACGTTGTGGATTTTGTTACGTTTGTGTTACACTCTGGGTCATCACAGGTATAATGTCAGAAAAAAATAGATAAGAAAGGTTATGTATTTGATATTACATGTTGTAACAGCAGCGAGGATTATGTTCAGGGGTAAGTTGCTATCGGTTTGCTCCAATTTGGGCGAACCGGTAGCAGCTTACTTCAAATTTAAAATCAGTGCCTTGGGGATTGTTATCCCCCCCCCCCTTCTTGCCCTCGGTTTCTCATTTCTAAAAGGTTTTCCACCTGAATTTGGACAGCAGTCCACAGGAAAATCCAAGATTTCCTGCAGAGATCAAATCCAGGCCCATCTTGGTCAATTCTGGAATCTTTTCAACCCGTCTTGACATCTGTATTTACTCAAGTGGGCAAGGATCTTATTTATATCCCTTTGGACTTTCCTATACCCTCTTCTTCAATTATGAATGGCCTGGAAGGCTTCAAATAAATAAATAAAAATAAATAAATATATATTTCTATGGTATTAAATCTCTTACCGGGATCCCATTTAATTGTCTTTGGCGACAGGAGAGCCATTCATCTCGGCCCCACTCGCTCCCTTCGTCCCCCAAAGAGAAGCCAACCAGAAAGCCATAAATGTCAGGATATGATTATGGATGCTTTCCCGGGAATTGATTATCTATTTGAGAGACATAGATGAGCGATGGAGGGTGGTCACTTTGAATTTTCACCAGCTCTGAGGAAGGATCCAAGATTGGATTGGATTCTTTCATTAAGGCAGGTGGTTGTATTTCCCAGAGTTGGTTCTCTTGTCTCACTATCTATCTATCTATCTATCTATCTATCTATCTATCTATCTATCTATCTATCTATCTATCTATCTATCTATTTCTATCCATCTGTCTGTCTGTTTATCTATCTTTCATCTGTCAGTCCGTCCGTCTACCCACCCACCCACCCATTTATGCATCTATCTATCCATCTATCCATCCATCTCTCTATCTCTCTACCTACCTACCCACCTATTTATCTACCTATCGCATCATATCTATGGTGAGAGAGAGGGGGGAGAGAGGGGGGCAGGGAGGGTGAGAGAGAGAGAAGAAAGAGAGGGAGGGAAGGAGGAAGAGCATTGCTTGTCCTTCCTTTTGGAAGAATGTCCGGATGTGGAATTGCTAAGGTGTCCCAGCAAGAAGTCCCTTTTTGCTCCAGCCTTGAGGTCATTGCACACCATCAAACACCATCTTCAGTGCACACCATGACCACAAAAATAAACACAAACAAACAACCTTCACACTGAAAAACCCCGACACCGCACAAACACCGCACACTATATGGTAGAATTCAACAAAGCCACCGCCCTGGGGTAGAAGCTGTTTTTCAGCCTATTTCATGTATTTATACTTTTTTTTTTCTTATTTCTATGGTATTATAAGCATTTAACAAATCAAATCAAATCAATGAATGAATAAATAAATAAATAATCTTTTATCCTTCCCCAAAGTGGAAGGTCTTTCCCCCTTTGGGTGGACAACCATCAACCAGAGCTTTTGAATTCACCCTGCTGGTATTCCCAAGGTGGGGACCCCAGGCCCCCTTCTCCATCCCCTCTCCCTCTGGCTGGTCCAGCCATCCCCGGTTGGCACGGTGGTAATTTTGCAGCACGGCCAGTCAATCTCGTTTTCTAGGCCCGGTGCCCCGAACTTCTTTTTTTAAAAAAATAATAAAAATAAATAAAAATAAAAAAATAAAACAGCCCTGGCCTCTCTGTCACAGTGTGAAGCCCTTCCTTTCAACAGAGCTGGCAATTTTCAGATTGAGATGTTGAGGCCTGTCCAGCTGCCGCCAATGATCTGTCGGGTTCATCTGGACTAATTGGGAATCAAAATGCAGGGCGGAGAGAGAGAAAGAGAGAGAGAGAATGCAGATTTACTGAAGGGGGGGGTTGCATTGTGGGATGATGGTGGTTTGGGTCGGTGGGGAAGGGGTGCATAGGTGACATGCACAAACACCCATTTGTGCAAGAAATACTCAACTTGGTTTTACGTTTTGCAGAGGGACAAGCTTTTCAGTTTCTCTAACTTTTTTGTTCTTGTATCTTTTCTTTTTATGTGCACTGAGAGCATAGGCACCAAAGACAAATTCCTTGTGTGTCTAATCACACTTGGCCAGTAAAGAATTCATTCATTCATTCATTCATTCATTCATTCATTCATTCATTCATTCATTCATTCATAACTTTAATCAGCCTTCTCTCCTATTAATTGTGACCCTGCCTTTTATTTCAAAGTTTCTAAAGATAATAGAGACTCTCCCTTCTTCCTCCTCAAGCAATCCATCTACAATCAATCAGAATAAAGCTGGAAGGGACCTGAGAGGTCATCTAGTCCAACTCCTGCTCAAGCAGGAGACCCTAGACCATTTCAGACAAATGGCTGTCCAGTCTCTTCTTGAAGATGATGGAGCACCCACAACTTCTGGAGATAAGTCGTTCCACTGTTAGGAAATTGTGGGAGAAAAATAGAGGCGGTTTCATTAATCTCTCCAAGGTTCTAAAAGGATCTTTATTTGCAAACTCCACTGATAAGTTAAGAGGAAGATATTCCGTAAGTACATCAGAGTATCCTCAAAAACAGATCAAGTTTGGCTGCCAAGTAAATAAAGCATGAATAGTCCTTCCCGGGAGGAAAACCACTGGTTTTTCCATGCAATTATTTCATTGCATTCCCTGAAATCCATCTTCCAACTTGAAGTCTTCCAGGTGTGTCAAAGTCCCAGCCAATGTGGCAATTTCTTGATCAGCTGGAAATCTGAGGGAGTAGGAAGCTAAATAAATCAACCAGGCACTCCAGAAAGGGGGAAAAAAGATATTTAAGAGACATCCTGAACAATAGTGAAGAGAAGGACCAGGGGGGACAGGAGAGCATCTTCCAATAGTTGAGGGGCTGCCCCAGAGAGGAGGAAGGGGTCAAGCTATTTTCCAAAGCATCCAAAGGCCAAACAAGGAATAATGGATGGGAACTGAACAAGGAGAGATTTAACCTGGAAATAAGGAGAAACTTTCTGACAGGGAGAACAATCCACCCATGGAACAGAAGTTGTGGGAGCTTCATCCCTGGAGGCTTTCAAGAAGAGATTGGACTCCCATTGGTCAGAAAAGGTGTAGGGTCTCCTGCTTAGGCAGGGGGTTGGACTAGATGACCTACAAGATCCCTTCCAACTCTGATTATCTGTTATCTGTTAATACATTCTTGGAGTTGGGGGAGCAATTTTGAAGGAGGAGAAATTGATTCAGGAACGAGAAGAATGAGCTGGCCAAAAAAACCATGGGAGACAAAGAGATGCGGAGAATTTTCAGGCTTCCGTCCAAAAGTCCGCCAGCCCCAGAAATGAGACGACAATCATCATTTATTTCCCCCTCCCCCCCAGGGAAGAATATTCCCTTCTTTTTTTTTGCTGCGAGTATGAAGTTGGAATGAAGCTGGCTTGTCCCACGCAGAGGAGGAGAAAGCTGAGCGCAGGGAGGAGGGAGGTGACAGGACACTCTTGGTGGTGGCATCCACGTCATCTTTGACCGCTGGCTAGTTGGCTCTTTGTGTGTGCTGGTGGTAGCGAGATGGTGGTGGAAGGAAGGATTTTCTTGGGACACAAGAGGTGTTTTGTCCAAGAAAGTTAGGATGAGGAGTCCAGAAGCGAGAAGAACTCGACGCGGAAGGAGGTTGGTGGAGATGTTGGATGACTCAAACGTCCTCTCGGGCATCTGGCTGCCGGCCCAGATGGGCGCTCGGATAGGAGGAGAAGCGAAGGGCAAAGGTGGCCCATCGCTGGACGATCGTGATATTTGCCTTCTATGGGTAAAGATGAGAGGAAGGGAGACGAAGGAAGTTATTGCGTTCATCTCCTGGAGGGGAAAACATCCTGATGTGAAGAGAAGGATGCTCAAGAAGCCACAAGACTTAGAATATATAGAGGAACAGAGTTGGAAGGGACCTTGGACGTCTTCTAGTCCAACCTCTGGCTTAGGCAGGAAACCCTACAGCACTTCAGACAAATGGTTATCCATAATGGGGATGGACTAGAAGACCTCCAAGGTCTCTTCCTATCCTGTTATTCTATTCTATTCTATTCTAAATTCTCAGGGCTCAGCAAGCCTTGTTGGAGTTTGAGCACGCGCCCAGTGGGGAAGAACAATTTGTGTATTCCTTGTGGATCTTGTGCGGGGAAGCTTCCGTCCACAGGCGGCTGTCCGTCAGGGTGAAACCCCCTCGTCCCATCCCTAAATCCCCCTGCCCGAACTGCTTGCTTCCCCTCCTGGCTTGGCTTTCCATGGGAGCAAAGGCATTTTTTTTCCCAGGGATGGAGAAGGAAGGCCTTTGTGTAGCCCGCCCCAGCTTTGCCCAAACTCCAGGAAAGGTTAATGGCGCACGAGGGGAAACAAAGACCACCATACACGTCCCTCTTCAATGGATGTTTTCATAAATGTACGAATAATTTAAATTATCACTGCTGGGAGTTATGTATTGGAGGGGAGTGTAAGGCCTCTCTTCTCTCTCTCGCCTTCCTTCCCTCCTTCTTTTTCTCTCTCTCTCTTTTTAATTCTACTTTTTCTCATTTTGGGTCCTTCCGTCTTGGATTCATCCCACTTGGCGGTCTTGTCTCTACGTTGTTGTTGGCCATATCAGGAGACATCTGAAAAGAGTTTTCTTTTCCTGACCCAGGAACAATGGGATGTGTGAAAGTGGAGAAGGAGACAGTTGGCTTGTATTTCCCCCCCCCAACCCACAACTGGTTGACATTGATTAATGAAGTTGCTGACATGGTCAGAAAGAGAGAGAAAAGAAAGGGGAGATTGAGAAGGCCTAAAAAGGAGGAGAGAGGGAGAGATAGCTATGGAGGTTCCAGAATGGGAATTGCGGAGGGGGAGAAGGAAATGTTCACCTAAACCAGTCCAAAGTACCAATTACTCCAATGTGCCTGCAATTTTCTCACAATCGTTGGGAGAGAAGCCAACGCAATCCTAAGTTGCATTAACAGAGGGATACAGTCAAGATCAAGGAGGTACTAATACCACTCTATAAAGCTTTAGTAAGGCCACATCTAGAGTCCAGCGTCCAGTTTTGGTCATCACACTATAAAAAAAATGTTGAGACTCTAGAAAAAGTGCAGAGAAGAGCAACCAGGATGGAGGAAGAAAGATACGATGAACGGTTACAGGAACTGGGCTTGGCTAGTATCGTGAAAAGAAGGACCAGGGGTGACATGATGGCAGTCTTCCCATATCTCAGGGGCTGCCCCAAAGAAGAAGGAGTCAAGCTATTCTCCAAAGCATCAGAAGGCAAGAGAAGAAGCAACGGGTGGAAACTCATCAATGAGAGAAGCAATTTAGAACTAAGGAGAAACTTCCTGGAAGTGAGAACAATTGATCAATTGAATAACTTGTGAGTGTTCCAACACTGGAGGTTTTTAAGAACAATTTGGACCAACCTGTGTCTGAAATGGTCTGGGGTCTCCTGCCTGAGCAGGGGGTTGGACTAGAAGACCTCCAAGATCCCTACCAACTCTCTGTCATTCTGTTATTCTTCTGACAATGAGCCAAATGTGTACTTCGGGTGCAACAGGATTCACACAAATAACCATCCAGCACACCCACAAAGGCTATTAATAGCAGGTTTGCAGTAATAGATGAGTTCTGAACATACCCCACAGGTTATCTTAGAAATCAGAAATAAAACATAGAGATCTCGGGATCTTGCAACTTCCAGGATGACCTTCACATGATCAGTCCAGTGAATTCTCTTCCCTGGCTACAATTCTTCCAATAAACTTCCACACACAATGCTCAGAGCGATAGGTATGGGGGACGCCACTTAGAAATACATATTTTGAAAGAACGTATGCTTAAACAGAGACATTTCGATGTTGGCGGCTGTGGAATTGCTTTCTTCTTCTCCCCCCCCCCCATTTTATCTTCCTTCCTTCTTCCTGGCCAATCAATCAAGCAGTCACCGACTGACATGTTGAAATGGGATAAAATTGACTTATGAGTGAACACATTTGAAAGACACATCAACTGGGAAACAGCTGGGTTCATTTGTGCCCAGAGAAAGCTGTCAAAAAAAGTAAGAAACGAAGAAAGAGAAAAAGAAATCCTGGAAGAATTGATCCCCAGGGAAGAAATATGGTTGGTTTGTGATGTGAGTGGAAAGGGCCTAACTAAGGGTAAGAACTCAGAAGAAGAAGGAGAAGGAGAAAGAGAAGGAGAAGGAGAGGAAGAGGAAGAGGAAAAGAGGAAGAGGAAGGAGGAGGAAAAGATGAAAAGGAGGAAGAGGAGGAGGAGAAGGAGGAGGAGAAGGAGGAGGAAGAGAGGCCATTTTCTCCCGTTCTCCCAGTGTAGAATTGCTCATCTTTGTGAGCTGGTTGGACCAACCTCGATGGCCTTTCATCTTTTCATCCATGGAACAGAAGTTGCCTTCAGAAGTTGTGGGAGCTTCATCACTGGAGGCTTTCAAGAAGAGATTGGACTCCCACCTGTCAGCATCTCCTGTTTGGGTGTGTGTGTGTGTGCTGGACTAGATGACCTCCCTTCCAACTCTGTTAATCTGCTAATCTAGAAGTGGTTTGTCATTAAGAAGGTCAGTATCAGGTTCCACCAGTCACAGGTGTTTTGAAGAACTGGAGGCAAAATCTTCTCTTCCTTTCTTGTGGCTACCAGTTTTTTGGGGGCAGGAGTGTCTTAGTTAACAACCTTATGACAGAAACTTCTCATTCACAGCTGAGAATTACACAGAGATTCAGACCAGAGACAAATCATTCCCTGGAACTCTAGTTTTGCACCCAACTTCAATCCAGCATGATCGTCCAACTCAAGCAGGATTCTGCAACTGACACAAATATGGCTGCTTCTGGACTTTCTCGGATCTTCACAGATGGGTCGTTCTTCCTCCATTGAAATGTTCTGACCCAGCTCCCCAAACACGACAAACCCTCTGTAGTTGAAGCAATGATTCTCTTTATTAGGAGTGCTGGTAGTCCTGGCAAAATTTTCTCTCTCACCGCAATCTTTGTCCACCCGGCTGGGAGAGGAATAGTTGTCTGCCACATCTGTTGATCTCCGCCCCCTGCCTCTTATCCGCAGAGCTAGGGTACGGCTTCACGAGCAGCGGTGGCTCTTCTGTCCCAAGGACCGGCCCACAGATTTCCACTGCTCTCCTCTCCTCTGCCTTCTGTGCACCTGCGTTTCAGGCACTGGACACGGCTGTTCCTCTTCTTCCTCATCAGCCACCTCCAGATCTAGGGGCTGTTGATTCTCATCTGAAGGCTGACGGACGGCCCAGGCTCTGCCTCTTTCTCTCTCTCTGACAGCTCCATTCCCTCTTCCACCTCGGAGCTCCCAGGCTGCCTTGCTATTGATCCTGACTCCCAATGCCTCCTCCTCCTCCTTTGATTCGGCTGCTTGGAGGGAGTGAATCAACAGGCCACAACAAGAAGTATCTGGAACAGACCCTATGACATCGATGGCTTGGGAGATTCTTTCTCAGTATCAAAATCTCCCAACTCCTGGCTTCTCCTCCCACCCCCCAGGACCTCTGAATCTCTCCGCCTTCCAACACTGGCATTTCAGCTACTCCAGGGAGAAGCAGAGCCCCAGTGCAACAGAGGGAACAAACGCTGGAGTTTAGCGGTGGCACGGCTGGCATAGAGAGCAGGGAGGGGAGGGTCCGTGTGGATGGTTAAAACAAAGGCCCCATCCAATCTGTCCTTTGGGCCATTGTGGAGCCTGGCTCGCTTCCCAGTCTCTGGCTTTAGCATTGAATGAAGTCCGCGGTGGCGCTGCCCTTCACGGATGGGCCTGGGAGGGGACGGTGAAAAGGAGCCCAGATTAGGTACAACGCGGTGATGGGCTTTCTTTCTTTCCTTTTTTTCCCCCCTGTCACTCCGGACCTGAGAGTTGCAAAGCGACATGAGGATTAATCAAATTAAAATAAATAAATAAAATATTTTTTTTTTGAAAAAGGCCTTCTTCCTTCTTTTTTTAGGAGCCAGGGCTGCCCGCCTCTCTCCCTCCCCCCCAAAAAACAAATCCCATTGTGTGCCTTCCACTCTGACCCCCGCCCTTCCCCTCTCTTTCTTCCTCCCATGTTCCATGCGCTCGGCCCACTGTGGAGAAGCTTTTAGCGAAGAATGGGCCGGAGAAAGAGGACGCTGTTTGTGCCCTGTTAAGTGTGATGGTGTTGCCGACGACGACGGACGGAGAGGCTTCTCATCTGCATGATTATTATCTGGGCTCTGTAATTTTGACCTCCTCCTGCACAAAAAAGGGTCGGCTTGGTTTTGGTACCTGAAGGGAAAAAGCGTCTCTCTTAAGTGGAGGCCATTGAAGGGGGATGAGGGGTGGGGAATCCTGTCAGAGGCCACCTCGAGGGAGGGACAGAGGGAGGGTCCCCCTGTTTATGACCTGACCCAGAAGGCTCTGCGCTCGGAGACCTGACTTGGGCTGTGGGAATCACCCTGAGGAGTGGAGGAAGAAGAGGAGGAGGAGGAAGAGGAGGAGAAAGGAGGAGAGAGAGGAAGAGGAGGAGGAGGAAGGGAGGAGGAAGAAGAGGAGGAAAAAGAGGACCTGACCCAGAAGGCTCTGCGCTCGGAGACCTGACTTGGGCTGTGGGAATCACCCTGAGGAGTGAAGGAAGAAGAGAAAGAGGAGGAAGAGGAGGAGGAGGAAGAGGAGGAAGACCCAAAGGTGCTTTTTCAAGAGACAATTGGACTTTCTTTCCAGTTCTGTCCAGTTGCCTCTTGAAAAAAAAACACCTTTGGGACAAAGGTGAGCTGGATGACTGAGAATCTCCAGAGACAGGAGGAGGAACTCAGCCCTAAAGTGAAGTGTGTGGGGTCTCTAACAAGGCTGAAGCACAGAGCGCAGTAGCTTGAATAACGGGAAGTGAATGACAATCGAAATAGAGACAGAAATAGAAATCATCAGACTCTTTCGTGCTAAATTAGAAGTTGCTTTCTTTGCTCTGAGCCTGTGCACCTTTGGAGGGTTGATCTCAAACAAACAAACCAAAAAAAAAAAAAAATAATTAAAAACCCACCCACAGCTCATTAAAGCATCCGTGTCTTTTAGGCTGCGGCTCTTTTAAAGGGACAAAAAGACAGCTGAGAAAGCCGCACTCCCTTGTGGCTTAGAAGCACCAGTTTCGACTCCAGTCCCCACTGGTGCACAACAACAGGAGTCCCAGTGGCTGAGTGGTAAGAACGCCGTATTGCAGGCTGACTCTGCCCACCGTCAGGAGTTGGACTCATCCCATGTCTTGCACCCCTGGTTCAAAAAACAGAAGCGCCAAGTTGGAAAGGGACGTCGGAGGTCTTCTAGTCCAACCTGTTCCATAAAACCCTTCACAGATCTTAACAGATTTACAGCATTGGGTGGGGGGACCTTGCAGGATCATCTAGTCCAGCCCGCTGCCCACATTCTGGCTGAAGTTCCTGACAGTTGACCCCAGTTCAGAGAGATTGATGGGCTGTTTACTTAATCGGTTCATATAAGATGGAGGAAGGAAGGATCACCCACTTTGACCTCTCAAGTCTGCTTTTCTAAAGTCTGCCAGGTAAGTTCAACTGCTTTGGCATCTCTGGAAATCCATGGGAGATAATGTGCTTTTCAGAGACATTCTGGCCATAGGTAAGTACATCTTTCAAGTCGGCCCCCAGTTCCAAATTGAAACAAAGTAAGCTTTCCTGCCCATTTTTCTCCCGGAGAAAAAGCCGCCCAGCATTCCCTTTATGTGGTGTGAATGGCCTACCTAATTTAGACTGAATTATACCCCTAACCTTCATTTCCCCTTTACTTCTAAGCTCCATTCAGGGGCTCCTGACTTCAGTTAATTCACTAACAATCCCAGCTGGTCCTCCCATTTTTTTATTTTTTTTGGGGTCGTGTATTGTCTGTTTGGAGCAGCGGCTTCTATCTTACTCCTGGTTCCATTCTCCAATTAACCTACTGCCGAGACAGCTTTACCTCTCTCTCTCTGTCCCTCCATCTCTCTCTCTCTCTTTGCCCATTCCAACACACCATTTTTTTTGCAAAAAAAAAAAATTAGCTCTGCATTTCAGAGCTGACAAATTCTACCTGTTTCCACTCTCAACCCTGCACTCCTACCCCCAAAAATTGCATGTTTGAAAATTTAGAGTTGCATTCGGTTTTCTCTCGCCATAATTACAGAATTGGTGAGGGATGATTGGTGCTTTGAATGGAGGGTTTGACAGAGAGAGAGGGAGGGAGAGGGGGAGAGGGAGGGAGGGAGGGAGGGAGAAAGGAGGTGAATAATCCAGAAAACAAAATATACTTGGGAAAGCTGGGAGGGAGGGAGGAAGAAAGGAAGGAAGGGGAGGGAGGGAGGAAAGGAGGGTGGAAGGAAGTTGAAGAGGGAGGGGAGGAGGGAAGCTGGGAGGGCAGAAAGAAGGAGGGAGGGAAGGAAGGAAGGAAGTTGGAGAGGGATGGGGAGGAAGGAAGAAGGGAGGGAGGAAAGAAGGATGGATAGTGGGGAGAGAAGGAGGGAAAGAGGGAAGAAAGAAGTTGGAGAGGGGGAAGAAGGAAGGAAGAATGGAGAGGAAAGAAGGATGGATAGTGGGGAGTGAGAGAGGAAAGGTTATTTGTCCAAGTCAAATCTATTTTCTTTTTGCATAAATGTTTTCCAAGTAGACCTATTTTGCGGGGAGAGTGATAGATAGCATCGTTCATGGTGGCCTGTTAATGCCACCACACGTCATTTTGGCAGACTGCTGTTTTTTGCTGACCACGAAATTTGCAGGAGGTTTCCCTGAGATTCTTGGAATTCAGGCACATACATGAAATGGCCAATTTGCACATGTTTAAACCTAATCCATCCAAAGATCTAAGAGATCTCGGTAGGGTTAAGGATCCCAAAGGGTGAAAGTTGGATTCCTCTAGATTTTTTTTTCTCCATTTCACAATAGGCCAAGAAAATTGAATTATTTTCAGCAGCTCAACACAGTTTCTGGAGGTGCTTTGTGTCCGAACACACCGCTGTGTTTTGCCAAAAACGGGCTTTCTGGTTCCCCAAATTTATGCTACTATAAACCACTGGCTTTTCACTTGAACTATTTTTTGAGGGTCTCTGATCTTGGATTTCTACAAGTTATCTAACTTTCATTTTATGAGCTGCAGCCTTCAGGGCAGGAATAACAACAGGGAGATATTTCTGTCTTTCGATCCACTTCCAGAATTTAAAAACAAAACAAAACACAGCAGTGACCTATTTTCAAAACAAATAAGAGCAATAAGCCAGTGGTGGGATTCAAATAATTGAACAACCGGTTCTCTGCCCTCATGATTTCTTCCAACAACCAGTTCACCAAACTGCTCAGAAAGTTTAACAACCGGTGAACCTGTGCGAACCGGCTGAATCCCATCACTGGCAATAGCCCTTAGACCAGAGGTCTCCAAACTTGGCAACTTTAAGACTTGTGGACTTCAACTCCCAGAATTCTTCAGCCAGCTATGCTGGGAGTTGAAGTCCACAAGTTGCCAAGTTTGGAGACCCCTGCCTTAGACGTATATACAGAGTCAGCCTATTGGGTCCTTGCTTTACCGACCTGGGAAGGATGGAAGGCTGAGTTGACCTTTAGTTGGGCATGATCGAACTCTTGGCTGTGTGGCAGAGTCCACCTGCAATACTGCATTTTTAAGTGCTGTGCTCTTCAAATAATGTTTCAGAATGCTCACCACCCTAGCCAAGTCAAATCAGGAGAACAAGTTATTTTTGAAAACAGACCGTGACAGGGACGTTCTAACTATTTTTGGACTCCCCCCCCCCTCTAAATACTGCATGTTTAGAGAATATTTAAAATTGGACTCCTAGGGGGAATGAATTGTCCACACAGTAAATTCCTCAATCCAAGACCTTCAGTGGTGCAGTCATAAATGAGTCATGCTATATTGGTGGATATATCCACCCTTGAAAGTACTTTCCAGATGCCCCAGCCAGCAGGGTCGATTGTGATGAAGTTAGAAACTATAGATTATCATCCTAAAAGGGAGTAATTCTGAATTTTTATTCATCTGACAAAAGAAACACGAGAGAAAAACTCACCAGGCAGCTGGGTCCTTCATTTCGCTAGGCTATCAAGTGTCCAATAGTTTAATTCTGGGAATTAACCAAGAACCTAAGCATTTCAGATTCAAATTTTATAATCAAAAGAATCTGTATTGTCCATGATAAAATGGGTGTGTGACATTGTACTAATATGCACATTGTTAGAGTTAACCACTGTGAGTGTACCTTGCTTATGGCAGCTGGTTAGGTTGTAAATGGTGAATTTTGCTTAGTCTCCATTGGATCCTCACAATAGTGTGTTTCTTCAGGATGATCTGGAGTCATCCAGGGTCAAGACTGGAGATTTTTAAAGAACAGACTGGACAGCCATTTGTCTGGAATGGTATCAGGTCTCCTGCCTGAGCAGGGGGTGGACTAGAAGATCTCGCAGGTCCCTTCCAACACTGTTATTTTGGAGTCAGACTTCAAAAAAAGAATGAGGAAAATGGGGAGGAGGAAGAGGGGGAGGAGGAAGAGGAGAAGAAGAGAAGGAAGAATGAGGAGGAGGAGGAGGGAAGGAAGGAAGGAAGGAAGGAAAGAGAAGAAGAAGAAGAAGAAGAAGAAGAGGAAGAAGAAGAAGAAGTCCAATAGAAAAGGCTCCATGTAAAGTCCAGGACATTGTCTAGACTTTCAACATCCTTGCACAGTCTGTCTTCTGTGGAGCTCTCCCGGGTCCTGAAAACCCCAATTCCTACTCTTTTCCCAATCAGCTTGGTTCCAATTTCTGAGTCTGTAAATGATGCTTCACCCCTACTTAGGGTTAGCCTAACTCTAACCAACATGGGCACCAGGGCACCAGAAGAAAGCAAGAATCCCCCCTGGACAAAACTTTACAGTAAATCCAGATAGGCTTTTGATGTCCGTATCGTCCCAATATCTCCGTTCCCCGCCAGGCTTATCTGCCAGATTCCCAACCTCTTCCTAAACCTGCTTTATTTAATCAATCAAAATGTGAGATGTTGGCTTCATTACATGGCTAAACTATGGTTTTAAAAAAAACACTGACGGCTAGGTTAATGCACCGTCACAGTTAACCCCAGGCTTTCACCCTCCAAAGTCAGCCCTGGCTCTGGTATTCGAGCGGAGAAGCACAATCTAGAAATCCCAAGTCACCCTGTCTGTCCGTCGCCCTTCCAAAGTAAGTAGGATAGAGCGGGGTGGAAAATAGCAACAGGGTAACTTGGTCGTCCCTCCTTTTGTGTGGAAAGAACCATGGTGTGGTTTTTCTGGAAGTGTGTGAGTGTGTGTGTGTGTGTGTGTGTGTGTGTGCGTGTTTTCAAAACCAAGCACTAAGAAAGTCAATACGGTGCCCAGCACCCATTTATTTTGATTTATCTCGCTAACTTCAATTGACAGTTAATTCATCAGAGGAGGAAAACGCCAGTCGAGAGGGGGATAAAAAAAAAAACACAAATCAAGAAAGATGAAGGAACAGGCTGGAAAATGTAAGGCTGATAATACAGTTAATAAACTAAAAAGCGCATTATCGCCTGAACTCCATCTGCAGTTTTACTGATGATAAATTAAGAGCGTATCAATTTTTTTAGAAGCCAGGCTGAACCACACGGGAAGGACAACGATCTGTACAGGCAGAAATGCAACCTTCCCAGGCCGATGGATGTGATGGAGAAGGGAGAAGTCAACAATTTAAAATATCTAATATAGGAGACCATCTTTTTTCAGGTGTCGGAGCTGAAATTGGCAGGCCCAACTGCCAGGTGGAAAGCCACGGAATGTATTCATTGATTTATTGAAGAACAAAACATTTCAATAAATAAAAAAAAACGCAACTAGGATCTGAAGTTATGTACACTTCCTGAAAGTTTGTAAGATGCAGTTCGTTGACTAAAGGACCTGTGAGTGGATTTTGAGATAGGAATACAAAAGAAAATGTGTTTTGAAATGTGCGTTTAAAGGAACGGTTGAGGGCAAAATTTCATGTGTTTGTTTGTCCTACTTGCCAAGACTTCTGTGAACTTGTCCTGTCCTTTCCTTTTCCTCTTTTCCTTCCCTCCCTCCCTCCCTCTCCTTCCTTCCTTCCTTCTTTCCTTCAACCCTCCCTCCTTCCCTCCCTCCCTCTGTTTTCTTCCTTTTTTTCCTTCCTTCCTTCCTTCCCTCCCTCCCTCTATTCTTCTCTTCCTTTCCTCTTCCTGTTCCTCCCTTCCCTCTCTATTCTTTTTTCCTTCCCCCTTTCTGTTCATTCCCTCCTTCCTTCCCTCCCTTTATTCTTTTCTTCCTTCCTTCCCCCTCTCTGGTCCTTCCTTCCATCCTTCCCTCACTCCCTGTATTCTTTTTTCCTTCCCCTCCCTGTTTCTTCCCTCCTTCCCCCTCCCTTCTTTCATTCTTTTCTTCCTTCCTTTCCCTGTTCCTCCCTCCCTCCCTTTCCCCATGTCTAGCTTTTGGATTTCCCAGGCAGGAAATCAGTGGTGTTCAGCGCCAGTTTGGTGTCGTAGTTCAGACATTGCGCTAGAAACTAGGAGACTGTGAGTTCTGGTCCCTCCTTAGGCTCAAACACCACTGGGTGACTTGCATCCAGCCCCTCTCTGTCTCAGCCGTAGGAAGGAGGCCCTGGCACACCACTTCTGAAAACCTTGCCAAGAAAACGGTAGGGACTGGTACAACACACACACACACACACCAACAACCAGTGTGCAAGTCACTTTTTTGTTTGTCCTGCTTATTCCACCCAGGCCAACCAGATTAGGCCAAATCTGTAAACTGGATCACCCAGGACGGAAGGGAGAAGAGGCAGGAGAGCGAGATCAAATGTGAGAGACAGACAAATAAGCAGCCCTGGTGTCATTTTCTACCTGTTTGTCCTTGTGAAAAATACCGAATTTCCATGAAGAGGGTAAAAGCTGCCAGCCTTTTCTTCCTCTCCTGCGAGGGGAATTGATCTACCGGCTTCCGGATTTGCCAAAGGTCTGGAGAGTGTCATGGAAACAAGGAGCGAGAGGGTACATTTTGAACAAGCCGCTATTAGACAGACATGAGCCAATCTCCCGGCGTGCGGCTTAAACGCGATACGACCATAATCCGACAACCTCTTCTCTCTCTGGTGGGGAGTGGGAGTGAAATAAACTGAATAACACGAAGGCACTAAAAACGGACCGGTTTGGTTTTAATTTGATTTTTTTTTTTAGGCCGCTTGGGGTTTCTTGGGTAAGCCCTGGTGAAAAGCAGCTGTGCGGGCAGTCCTCGGACTTACAACTGGCCCGAATTGCTGTTGCTAAACAAGAGGCACTTTTGCCCTGTTTTACGGCCTTTCTTGCCGCTGTCGCTGAGTGAATGGCCACGGTTCTTAAATTAATCAATTAATCAGTGGAACAAGAAGTTTCCCTCTCTGTCTTTCTCTCTTTCCCTCTCTCTCTCCCTCTCCCTCCCTTTCTCTCTTTCCCTCCCTCTCTTCCTCCCTCCCCTCTCTCCCCTCTTTCCCTCCCTCTCTCCCCCTTTCTCTCCCTCTCTTTCCCTCTTTCCCTCCCTCTCTCCCCCTCTTTCTCTCTCATTTCCTCCCTCACTTCCCTCCCCCTGCCTCTCTCCTCCTTTCTCTCCCTCTCCCTTTCTCTCTTTTTCCTTCCCTCCCTCTCTCTCTTTCTCCCTCCCCCCCTTTCTCCCTCTCCATTTTTCAACCCCTTCTCAATAATCACAAATAAAGCATGCTATTCTGGGTTCCCCCTCCTCTGTTTGTTTTGAGTGGGGGATGATAAAATGCTGGTTCAGAGGCCGGAGGGCATTCGTGGATGCCTCCCTCCCAAAAAACTGCAAAGAAAACACCGACTTCCTATTTCTTCTGCCTGTGAATCGGAGCGCTTCTATTTTGAGAGGCAGGCCCTCCTCGCCCAAATTACGGATGAATTATTACCCCTTATGGAAATGGAGGGAGAAATATGGCAAGGATATTCTCGGTTCGGTCTTTCGGCTGGCTGGCAGACTCCACCCCTCCCCATGGTCCCAATTCCTTATATACCCATGTTTTCAACCTCATTCCTAGCATAGCATGACCTCATGGCCTGGGAGAGAGGGAGAGAGGGAGAGAGAGACAGACAGAGAGAGAGAGACAGAGAGAGAGAGAGACCATGTTTTAAGAGGTTCTAGATAGAGGAGATAACAAGCATCTCTGCTTATTCCACAGAGGTTCAAAGCAATGTGACAGTCAGCTTTTCCCCTCCTCCTCTGATGGGGGAAGCCTCCGAGGTTTGGAACAGAATAACGGAGATGGAAGGGACCTTGGAGGTCTTCTAGTCCAACCCCCTGCTCAAAAACTGGATGCGGTATTCCAAGTGTCGCCTTCCCAAGGCCTTATAAAGTGGTATTAACACTTCACGGGATCTTAACGCTCTCCCTCTGTTCATGCAGCCTAGGATTTGGCAGCTGCAGCACACTATAGATTTGGGACTAATATTTCTCTCCCGGACTCCATATTCCATCAGCTTCTTTGTTAGCCAAATAAACCACGCACGGATGATTTACCCGGTGCTCTGATCTTCCGTCATGTGGATCTGCTGTGAGTTGGGATGGCTTTTTTCCCTGCTTTGGGTTCGGTTTTCAAAAGTCCCCAGGGCTGCAGAGGGAACACGCAGGGTGATTTATTTTGGGGGTGCCGTGACTTGGACATATCAGCGAGGAAGGGAGTTTAATAGTCTTGGGGAAAGGAAAAGAAAAAAATTGACTTTGGAGAAATGCAATCCCATCACGTAGGAGACTGGGGAGAGAGTTGTGTTTGCTTTTTAAAAAAATTTGGGGGGTGGGTTGGGGAATGCTGTTTGGATTGAGGTAATTTTTAAAAAAATATTTGGCAAGGAAAAGAAAAGTTTCAGATGGTGGAAGCTGGGTGGCTTCTAAATGAATTGGTGCACTCCACAAATAGAATAAAATAGAGAAGAGTAGAGTAAGTAGAAGAGAAGTGAAAAGAGAATAGAATAGAATAGAGAATAGAACAGAGAACAGAACAGAACAGAACAGAATAGAATAGAATAGAATAGAATAAATGGATAGAATATAATAGAATTCAGGAATAGAATGGAATGGAATGGAATAGAATAGAATAGAACAGAACAGAATGTAGAATTGAATATAGAATTGAATAGAATAAATGAAGAATAGAATAGAATAATGAAAAATAATAGGACAGGACAGGACAGGACAGAAGGACAAAATAGAATATAGAATATAGAACAGAAGAATGAAAAACAATAGGATAGGATTGAACAGAACAGGCTTTCATCTGGCCAAGTGCTTCGGATGGTCTGATGGAGGAGGCGGCATTGGAGAGGCAGAATTGTGTGAAAGTATCTGTTTAAATTTTGCCCTTCACGGATCCCACGTGGGCCTGGTTGGGTGTGTTTTGTTTTTAGAAAGCAGGAAAAGGGTGGAAGGGGGTTCCGAGAGGATGATCCCAAATGGGCCCACCTGCTCTTTGAAAAAGAAAAAAGCCAACAGAGTGTCGAGAGAGGGCCAGGGAGCATGGCTGTGTGGGTCAAGGAACAAGTTCGCTCGTTGAACTTTTAATAAAGTGAGGCTTTTATGACCGGCCTTGCCCAGTGCGGTCAGTAGGTTGTGGGCAGGAATCGCGTCTCGTGGGAAGCCTCTTTGCAGAGCGCACTCTGGTTTCCACCCATGCTGGCCAGACCCAGAAGCTGGCTTCGCTTTTCTTGTGTCCCAGGTGTCCGTCCCGCAGAAAAGCAACGAGCAGCGCAGAGAGGCTTCGCTTATTATGCTTGAAAGGAAAAATATTTTTGGAGAGGGAGAAATAGGGTCAGGTTCCCTGTTGGTCTCTGCCCGGATGGATGGCCCAGAAGTCTCATAAAATGAGAGAAAGAAGGAAGGGAGGGTGGGAGGGAAAGGGAAAATGGGAAGGGAGGGAAGGAAGAAGGCAGGAAGGAAGAGAAAGAAAGAAAGGTAGGAAGGAAGGAAGGAAAAGAAAGGAAAGAAAGATAGATAGAAAGGGAAAGGGAGAGGGAGGGATGGGATGGAAAAAAAGAAGGGAGGGAAGGAAGAGGGCAGGAAGGAACAGAAAGAAAGAGAGAGAAAGAAAAAAGAAAGAAAGTGGGAGGGAGGGGAGGGGAGGAAAAAGAGGAAGGAGGGAAAGAAGAACAGAAAGCAAGAAAAAGAAAGAAAGAAAGGAAGGAAGGAAGGAGGGAAGGGCAGGAGGAAAGGAAAGATGGAAGAGAAAGGAAGAAGGGACGGAAGGAGGCAGGGAGCAAGAGAAAGAGAGAGAGAGAAAGAAAGAAAGAAAAAAGAAAGAAAGAGGGAGGGAGGGAGGGAAGGGGAGGGGAGGGAAGGAAAAAGAGGAAGGAGGGAAGGAAGAACAGAAAACAAGAGGAAGGAAGGAAGGAAGGAAGGAAGGGCAGGAGGAAAGGAAAGGTGGAAGAGAAAGGAAGAAGGGACGGAAGGAGTCAGGGAGGAAGGAAGAGGAAGAAAGGAAGGAAGGAAGGAAGATTTCTCAGCCTTTCCTCCTCTTTCTACCTTCCCCGACCAACATGTTGAGTTCCCTCAGAGAGGTCATCCTTCGTTCCACCAGCAGCTTCCGGACAGCTCCCACCCCGAAAGAAACACAACTTTGCTTGTTCCAGTCCGAGGCCTGGAATTTCCAAGGCTGGAGCGAAGGTGAAAGAGGAGAGAGAGAGCAACAGGAAGGCTAGAAGTTTCCACCGGGAAGACTCTGAAGTGGGCTTCGCCCAGCTTTCCAGAAGTCAAGAGCTTGGCCACCAAAGTATGAGCCAGCAGCCAGTAGCTCTGAGCTATCTTTGTTCGCTGCAGGATGGAGAGGACCAGCCAAGGGAGCCCATCCAAGTTCTGGAGGAAAAACACATTTGGGTTGGGTTGATCTGACTTATTTGTCCAGCCGCCAGTCGGCCTCTTTGACCTGAATTGGGGGGGGGGGGGAGAGGGAAATTGAGGACCGGGTGAGGAAGTCACAAATGGTATGGGTAGAGTAACCATCAGAATACCTGGTGCGCAGAAAGCACATTAAGATAGTGGAAGTTCTAAAGCAGGCAGAAGAAAAAAAGCAGCAGTAAATGCCCAAGATCGTCACGGCTTGAATACGGGTTCACGTTACAAAGGTTATCGTTCTTGATTTTTCTTAGCGATCGCCTTTATCCGACTTTGATAAGTAGCTTTTGTTTCTGAATCCAGAGCGCGTTTAAGTGCGACAGGAATGTCGTATACAGATGTATATTACCTCGAGCTCGTCCCCGTGCCTTCGCCTAACGAAACATCTTGGTCGGCTTAGTTTCTTGGGGAGACGAAAAGATGAGGGATGAAATTCTCTCTGCCTACCAGCATCCATCCGGTATTGACCTGGCTGGCTGCCCTGTCAGTGTGGAGAGGAGTTGAGGGCTTTTCGGAAACTCGAACATGTTTGCCTGTGCTGAGCAAGGAGGAGACAGCAAGGAGCCTTGGCGACGCGGCTTAGCCCTCCCACTGTTCTGTCCTAAAGCTGCTGCTTGGCTGCTGTGAAACTGAACTCCTCGCCTCTGCTTGCGTGTTTGCCTTGGAAGAGATTTCTTCTTTCCAGGTGGCGCAAGGTGGAGTAGTAGAACTCCTTAGATCAGAGCGTGTTAGTTAAGTTAATAATATAGGAAATCCTAAACGCTCTGAATAGTCCTTGGAAAAACCCTCTTTCTTAGTGATCCCGAGACATCTTAAGAGGAACGCTTTAGTGTGTCTAAATTTCAAGTTTGTAGCTTTACGGGTTCTGGAGATTTTGTCTGAATGAATGCATGTGAAGTGAATATTTTCACTTATTATATATATAGCTAGGATTCAAATCAAATAAATTGCGATGCTTTCTCCTGGGTCACACTATATGTTACTGTATGTGGGTATATTTCATAATAGTTTCTATTGGGAACAACGAAATTTCATTTTTAATGTTATTGCCTGATTAGTGTACACCGTTTAGAATGCTGACAATAAAGTTCTCTTTCTATTCCTATTCTGTTCTTGTATCTATTCTATTTTGTTTATTCTATTCTGCTATCTATTCTAGCCTCTAATTCTATTATCCATTCTCTTCTATTCTAATTTTGGAAATCTGCATTTTTCCCTAGCTTCTTTCTCAGCCAAGGTGAAAATAAATAATAATGAATGGAATGGAGTGGAGTGGATTGGAGTGAAGTAGAATAGAGTAGAGTAGAACTTTATTATCAGCTTTTATTTGGCTAAGTGTGATTGGACAACACAAGGAATTTGTCTCCGGTGCAGAAGCTCTCAGTGTGCACACAAGCAACAAGTGATAAATTATGTTCATAATCATAAATTACCATCGTCATCAATCATAAGATCCAACACTCAGCAATAGTCACAGGGCACTAAATAAGCAATCAACCCCAATCATAGCAGGATACTCAGTAAACGCTGTCTACCTCAATCATGAGATACAAACAGCCAAGTGATGGTCACAGGAATCTAAGGAAACAGGTAACAGGAAAGATGAGAAGGATAATAACCACAGAGCCTTAGTACACAGTTTAAGAACCCAGGGAAATAGTTGTTTAGTAGAGTGACAGCATGGGAGGGGGAAACTGTTTTTTCAACAATGAAAACATCGTTGTGTTTCAGTGCGTACAGATATAGGTGAATCTGAAATAATCTCTCAAATGAATCCTGTCAAAGCCTTCTTCCCCATTTTAGTCCGAGCTAAAAGCAATGTCTATATTTATATATCTATCTATCTACATACACACACACACACATACATATATACATACATATACATATACATGTGCATATGCTTATACATATACATACACACAAACACAGACACACACACACACACACACACACACATACACATATGTCTATAAAAAAATGTATATCACAAATTCCATTTTTATATTTGAACAGGGTGCTTTCTGGGTGTCCAACGTGTTAAAATACAAACATCTTCATCATCACCATTATCACTGTGTCCATATAGACACATGTGCGACAATATTAATCGTTACTGAAAAGTATACTATCTCCCATTACCATATCGATTATATCACCATCACATTATTTACTAATCATTTTTTTTCCTTTCTTGTATCATCCATGGGAGCTTTGAATTCTGCAGCATTCAACTGAATTGACTCACTTCCAAATTGCCAAGAGCCCCCCACACACACACAAAAAGGGGAGGTGGGTGTACGATCCACTCAAACATTCCCAGGAAGTGGAAGTGGCCTTCCAGCAGGGACACATTAGAGGGGAAGAATTCAAATCCTGACTGAAAATAAGCAGGGGTAATAGATGGGGAGCTGTTCTTAAAAGTCAGTGCCTTGCATGTTCACCTGGTGGGACTGAAAAGGTAACTAAGGATATGAAGGTGATATAAATGCAGCTACGGCTGTGAACTTTCCGGTCATGACAATTGTCATTATTGCCATTCTAATAGGAGGAAGAGGAGGAGGAACAGGAGAAGAGATGAAGGAGAATGAGAGGAGAGGAAGAGAAGAAGAGGAGGAGGAGAAGAAGAGGAGGGGGAGGAGAGGAGGGGGAAAGGAGGAGAAGGAGAGAAGAAGAAGGAGAGGAGGAGAGGAAGAGGAAGAGATGAGGGGGAGAAGAGGAGGAGGAGAGGAGAAAGAGAAGAAGATGAGAAGAAGAGAAGAAGGAAAATGGGGAGAGGAGAGGAGGAGGAGAAGAAGAGGAGAAAAAGGAGAATGGGAGGAGAGGAGGAAGAGGAAAAGGATATTAACATAGTATTATTGGACCGTTAAAGTAAATTCTTTATGTATGCTGTAACAGTATGTGAGAGTGACCTTGGGAGAAGGAGGAAGAGCTGCAGAATAGACAACTATCATGAAAAAGATTTCTCAGGGAGGAGGAGGAGGAAGAGGAGGAGAAGGAAGGAAAGAGGGGAGGGAGAGGGAGAGGAGGAGAAGTAAGGAAAGAGGAAGAGGTGAGGAGGACGAGAAGGGATGCGGGAGAAGAAACAACCTTCCGTATTTTTCTGGAGACTAAAAGGAGAAGAGGGGATAAATACTTTTGGACTTACAGGAATCTTACAAAAAGATAATATTCGTTTGCTACACATTTTCCTTTTTCCTTTTCCTGAAGGAGCATTTGCACATCAAATCACACACAACCTTTATGGGTGCTTCAACCCGAATGTACCCATCCTGTCGATGAGGCACTTTAATGTTCTTTTGAAAATCAAAAATACAGCCCCTGGCACCAATCAGAAGGTACCACGAATTGTCCGGCGTGGTCTCCAAATATTTCCAAACAGGCCCATCAAGGGGGAAAGAGATGCAAACCATGGCCTTCTTGGAGGCTCTTCACCAATGGCTTTCCACCAACTGTTCTCACTGTCAGAAAGAATGGAGTCCCTTGAACTCTGGCGCTGGAGGAGAAGGCTCCTGCGAGTCCCTTGGACTGCAAGGCCATCCAAACAGTCAGTCCTAGAGAAGACCAACCCTGACTGCTCTTTGGAAGGCCAGATCCTGAAGAGGAAGCTCAAAGACTTTAGCCACCTCATGAGAAGGAAGGACTCACTGGAGAAGAGCCTGAGAAATGCTAGGAAAGATGGAGGGCAAAAGAAGAAGAAGAAGAGGACGGCAGAGAATGAGGGGCTGGACGGAGTCACTGAAGCAGTCGGCGTGAGCTTAAATGGACTCTGGAGGTTGGTAGAGGACAGGAAGGCCTGGAGGAACGCTGTCCATTGGGGTTGCGATGGGTCAGACATGACTTTGCAACAAACAACAACCACAACAACCACAAAAGACACACCCTCACACATGGTCCAGCGAGGATACATGGCATCAACACAACCCCTCCTTCTATTTTATTAGTCCCTCTGTGATGACCCAAAGGGGTATGGCACAAAGGCAACAAAGTCAAATAAGTAAGAAGAGTCCCTTTAGTACCTCCAACTTTGCCCCCAATGTCCAGTTACCTTCGGTTGGAGAAAAAGCTCCCCCAAGAACAGTCTTTAAGTGGAGGAGATTCAGTCCGAAAATAAAGAACATACAAACTGTCACTAAAAATCCAAACAAACCACGCTGCAGAAATTAACTTGACAAGGCAGGAGAAGGACTTTCAGACTTGAAAACACGGCAAAACTCACACAGTTGGGAAGATGCCAGGAACACAGATAAACCACAATGATACAAGATAAATTCACATTTGCTCCCAACAACTTGCTGTGTGCAGCTTCCCTTTTTAAACACTGTGTTCCCAGTTGCAGCGAATGAAGGGAATCAGGGCCCTTTCCTCCCCCATAAGCCATGCAACTCATGTTGCTCCCTTCTCTGTTCTTCCCTGCATGCCCTAGGATGAAGGGGGGGGCTGGGTCTTCCTTGAACTCCCTCTCCCTTGTTCTACTTCTTTTCTGCTCTGCCCAGCCAGACTTTGCCCTTCCCCAGTTTCTTTCACAGCCAATGGAGCCAGACTCCCATTCCCTGTCAGCTACTCGGCTTCCCACTCCAAATCAGATTCTGATACCCCCAAACTCTTCCCTAAAGATCTGTTACAATGATCTTGCGCTCCCCAGGAGATGAGAGAAAGCTCTTACCTCCCATCCAAAATTCGTGTCCTTCAATGTTGTCCTGGGGAAAGCCACATAGGGCCCGAATCGCTCTCCAGCTTCCAGCTTCTTTTTGGTCCAGATGCCCAATCCTGCTCCGGGAATGGAAGATTCCCTCAGTTCAAAGTCGGACGGGATGGGGATGTCATCGGGAATGTAGACGGGGGCCTCATACGGAGACCCCTCTTTGGGATGGAAGTCCTCGCCCGCAGGGAAAGGGGAGGGGGGCCCAATGGGGATGGGGGACATGATGCTGTCCTCCGTCTCCTCTTCTGCGCTTTCGCCAGCCAGGAGCTCTGCCTCAGTTTCATACATATTGTTCACAATTTCGTGGTCGCCTTGGAAAGAAAGCCAGAAAAAAAAAAACTAAATAAATTACGAATGTCTTAAGGAAAACGGTTGAGGTTCTCCACCAGATTACTCAGGCATGGTCGTAGAATTACAGCTGAATAAGAAGGGACCTCCAGAACTGTCAAGTCCAACCCTTTGGTCATAGCAAAGCAATGAATAGAAGGGAGAGGGTTCTAATCCCAGATATATCCTATCACACATGTCCAAAAGAGCTGGGTACCATCCGAGATGCTCAAATTAAAATTGTTGATACCCAGGAATTTCCCCCCCCCCTTTTTTTCTTTCCTAAGCAGGGGGTTGGACTAGAAGGCCTCCAAGGTCCCTTCCAACTCTTCTCTTCTCTTCTCTTCTGTTGTGTTCTGTTCTGTTCTATTCTTATTAGTTCTTATTCTATTCTATTCTTCATCTATTCTATTCTGTTCTATTCTATTCTTCTATTCTATTTTCTCCAAGTTGACTTCCCACCCAAGTTCCCTTAGGCTTCATGCCAGACCCCCCCCCCCNTCTGTCTGTCTGTCTGTCTATCTATCTATCTATCTATCTTGGCACATATGTTCCTCTTGGCTTCTAGGTGCTCACTCAGAAAGGATTTTTCCAAATGACCATCAGAGCATTTAGAGTATTTCCTATATTATTATTATTAACACGCTCTGATGCTAAGGAGTTTGACTCCCCCTCCCCACCTGGACAGAAACCTCTTCCAAAGACAAAACACAAGCAGAGGAGTTTCAGTTTCAGAGCACCAAGCAGCTCTAGGACAGAACAGTTGAGCTAAGCCCCACCCAGGCTCCTTACTGTCTCCTTCTTGCTCATACAGCAAATATGGTTTCAGTTTCCAAACCGCCCTCAAAACTCTCTCACACACCGACCGGACGCTAGCCAGATGAATACCAATGGATGCTGGTAGGCAGAGGCACAATTTTTTCCCACCTTATTTTCCTCCCCCAAAAGTAAGCCTGACCACATAGTTTTGTAGTGAAGCCCAGGGATCGAGCTAGTTAGGAATAAGTGCAGGTCCTTACAACAGGCTGAGCTGGCAAACTGCTAAGGGAAGTTAAACTTGGATAGAAACGCAGTAGCCAGCTTTGGGAGTGAGTTCAGGTCTTCCCACATATGATCCTCGACTGTTGAAATTGGGACAAAACTCACTGAACAAATGTTTCACTTAGCGATGTACATTTTGGGCCCCTTTGTGGTCATAAGTCAAGGACTACTATAGTGTGGGTTTGAGTTTGGCTTGACTGTCATGCCAATCCTGGCTAGCCAAGAAGGAAAATTGCGCCTAGGAAGTGGCCCTCCTGGACTTCCTAGGAAATTGTGCCTGTTTTCCCTTTTTAAACCAGCTGGTCCAAAGTTTGGATCTGGATTGTTAAGAATAGGTTGCTAAGAAGGACACACCACCTTTCAAGTTCAACAAAACTAGTTTTTCCTCGAACGCACCAATGTAGCTTACACAGCCCTCCCTCTGTGCCTCTCACACGAAGCCCAAAACATGGTTTAAAAGTGGCTTACTCAGTTCACAAAGCATTGTCTGAATGTGGACAATGGAAATGGTTTTTCTGCACGGTTTTTGGAGGAGAGAGAGAGAAAAAGAAAGAGAGAAAGAGAGAGAAAGAGAGAGAGAAAGAGAAAGAGAAACAGAGAGAGAGAGAAAGAAAGAAAAAGAAAGAGGGAGGGAGGGAGAATGAGAGAAAGATGGAGAAGGGGAGAGAAGGAGAGGGAGAGGGAGAAAGAGAGAGAGAGAAAGAAAATGAGAGGGAGGGAGAGAGGAAGATGGAGAGAGAGGGGGAGAGAAGGAGAGAGAGAGAGAGAGAGAGAAGGAGAAAGAGAGAAAGAGAAAGAAAGAGAAAAAGAGAAATAGAGAGAAAGAAAGAGAGAGAGGGAGAGGGGGGGAAGAGAAGGAGAGAGGAAGAGAGAGAGGGAAAGAGAGGGGGAGAGAGAAAAAGAAAGAGAGACAAAGGGAGGGAGGAGAGGGAAAGAGAGAGAAGGAAAGAGAAAGAGAAAGAAAGAGAGAGAGAGAGGAGAGAAGGAGAGAGAGAGAGAGAGAAAGAGAGAGAGCGAAAGAGAGGAATGCAATCATATCCCATTTGCAAAGTGGGGAATTTTTACGCTGGATTCTCTGTTCAGCGCGCGAAAGCAATCTCCCCGCTTCTTTTTTCTTTTTAAAGTCATGTAGCTAAAAAACACTTATTTAATTTAGGAGCATTCAGAGGGATAATTATTAGGTTAGAAGTGGGCGTAAGGTATCTGGGTTTTTACTTCCACCGATGGGTGCCTCGGGCTCACAAAAGCCAGTCCTTTCAGGCACTGGCGGCTTTTGGAGGCAGAGCCGAGTGAAAACCCTCCCAGGAGGGGGAAAATATGGGTGTGTGTGTGCATGTATAGATGTATATGTATATATGTATATGTGGGTATATATATATATATATGTGTGTGTGTGTGTGTGTGTGTGGGACAGTGGCAAAACAAAGATAAAATGGCAAGGGGCAAATAATTAGCTGAATTAGTCCAAGTTGGTGACCACATCAAGTTAGGGGTAATTTGTGGTATATTGTGGCAGGCCTACAGCAGCGAGCAGCGTCCAGTGTCCAACGGGACCGAGGTTTGTGTCAGTCCTTCATTGTGAGTTGTTTTTTTTTTTAAATTAAAGCGCACACCCATGCAGAGTCGGGCTAAATAGCTTTAATCTCAGAAAGCAAAGCCCCCCTCCACAGCCTCCGACCAATTAGGAAATTAGCGTGATTATTGTAGCAGGCTGCAAAATGCTGAATGGCAAAGAAAGGTCATTTGTTCGGAGAGGTTGAGTTAGTACCCCCACTTCAGCTTTGGGGGTGGGGGGAAACTTATAATAAAGATTCGAAAAGACAAAAATTAGTATCTTTCAGAAGGGGTTTTGAGCTGGTTTGGACTGGTTCTACAGAACCGGTAGCGGAAATTTTGAGTCATTTGGAGAACCGCCTCTGACTGGCCCCCATCTCTTCTCTGCCTCCCATTGAGTCCCAGCTGATCGGCTGGGTCTTGGTTGCCCTGCCCAGGAAATGGAGCTGGAAAGTCGTGAGTTGGGTGGGAGGTATATCCTTCCTGTGCCACGCCCACAGCCAAGCACAACCCACAAAACTGGTAGTAAAAAATTGAGATCGCCATCACTGGTATCTTGTTATTAAAGATGAGAGCGGAGTGGAGGTAAGACAGAAGGGGAGGGCGAAGGAGGCAGGAGAAGAAAGAGGAGGAGGACGCAGGAGCAGGAAGAGGAAAGAAGAAAGGGAAGAGGAAAGGAAGGGAAAAGGAGGAGGAGGAGAAGAACGAGAGGATGAGAAGAAGAGCACAAGGAAGAGGAGGAGTAAGGAGGAAAAGAGAAAGCAGGAGGGGGAAGTGAGGAAGGAAGAGGAGGTCAGAAGAGGAGGAGAGGAAGGAAGGGATAGGGGAGGAGGAAAGGAGGAAGTTTGATGTCCTTGTGAGGCACTTGCTGTTGGGGTGGGGGGGAGAGAGAAGCAAGAGAAGAAGAGAGGGAGGGAGGGAGGGAGGGAGGGGGAGAAGGGGGCAACTCTGCTTCCAGAAACAGGCTTTCCAGAAGCATGATAAGCCATAATCCCGAAAATACTTGTGGTTGCCATAAATGTTTGTCCTCTGGGTATTAGCAAGTCAAATGATTGCCCTCTTTTGACGCTGACGGGAGCAGGGGCTCCAGCCGGGCTGAGGAGGAGGAAGGCCGCCTTGCTGAGCAGAGCCCGGCCCTTGGGGGGGAACTTGAGACGGGGAGGAGGAGGAGACACCGACACGGCTGCGCCCCACTTCCAAACGGCCCTGATTTGGGGGGCGGGGGGGAGGGCATAACCTGCTTAAAACAATAAGGATTTGGCTTCCCAGAAAGAAGGGCTTTTGTGAATGGTGGAGGGCGCTAGGGGCCTCCAGTTTTAGGGAAAGAGGGACTGGGGGGGGCACGTGATAGCATCCTCCAATATTTGAGGGACAAGAAGAAGAGAAGAGAAAAGAAGGAGGAAGAGGAGGAGGAGGAGAGAAGAGAAAAGAATGACGAGGAGGAAGAGGAAGAGGAAGAGGAGGAGGAGAGAAAAGAATGAGGAGGAGGAGAAGAGAAGAGGAGGAAGAGAAGAAGAGAAGAGAAAAGAATGAGGAGGAAGAGGAGGAAGAGAACAGAAAAGAATGAGGAGGAGGAAGAGAAGAGAAAAGAATGAGGAGGAAGAGGAGGAGGAGGAAAATCTTCCTTCCTTCCTTCTCCATTGCTGGAGGCTTTCAAGAAGAGATTGGATAACCCTTTGCTGAAATGGTATAGGGTTTCCTGCCTGAGCAGGGGTTGGACTAGAAGACCTCCAAGGTCCCTTCCCACTCTGTTATTCTATTCTAACTCTGCCTTTGCTTTGAGAGCGGGAGGGTTGCCACATTGCAAAGAGGCCCACGGTGTGTGTGTGTGTGTGTGTGCGAATTTCCTTCGGTATCGTTCAACTCGCCCACCCCCCCCAAAAAAAAAACATGTGGGCCATCATGCCAAGTGGAGAGTGATTTCCTCCAAAATAACCAAAGTCACCTCAGAAGCATTTCCAAAATAATAATTATAATAATAATCAGGAAGACGTTGGCACCAGCCTGCGAAGGAAAGGTGGAAAAGCCAACAAAGCTGGGCATGACATTGCTGCAGGAAACTGGAGGATGTCATTGCCCTGGTTATTTGGTTTTACGGGTTGTGTTGCATGTCACTCAGCTTGTGTCACCTTTCCTGGTGGGCAGCGATGACATTTGGGGGCACTTGGCCTTTTTGGAGGAGGCTTGGAGCAAATTGGAGGTGGGGGATGCGCTCATGTGAACCCTTTTTGTCTGATCCGTGGTGGGAATCCAGCGGGGAGATTTGGCAGAGAAGCAGAAAATGGGATGTTCGCAGGGAGAATTTTTTTAAAAAGGGAAAGGAGAGAGGGAGGGAGGAAAAAAGAGGTGTATTTTTTTTCCCTTTTTTTTTTTCTTTTGCTGGGGGACAAAATAGCAACAGGCTGTGTGGCATCTTTGCCAAGAGAAGAGAGAGAGAGAGAGAGAAGAAAAAAACGGGAAAGGGAAAATTGTCTGGGCAGCGAGAGACGAAGGAAACGAATGATTTTTGCAAAGAAACGAAGGGAAGGATGGAAAAGGTGGCCTTGTTTCAATCAAGGCTGGAATAATCTCCTGTAAGAGGGCAGCAATCTTGTTTTTTATCCAACTGTTTTCTCTGGACTTCTAACTAAGGCCCCCCAAAAATCAGAAAGAAAAGCTGCTTTCGGTTGGGCTGAAGGGGGAGGTGGGCTCTGCTGCTTTCTGGCTATTTTTAAAAGCTAATCGGCCTAAATGACCCGCCTTTCTTCGTTTAATGCTGGCGCAATTTGGAGAAGCATTTACCTGCTCCGCTGAAATATTCGAGGGAGTTCTAGGCTTTAAAAAGAGTAAAAGGAAATAAAGGAAGAAGGGGAGGGGGAAGAGGGAAAGAGAGAGGGGGCGCAGGGAGAAAGGGACAGAGAAAGGAAGGAAAGAGAGAGGGAGGAAGAGAGAGTAGGAGAAAAGGAGGGAGAAGGAAGGAGAGAGAGGGAAAGGGAGAAAGAGAGAGAGGGAGAGAAGGAGAAAGCAAGAGAGGGAGGGGAGGAAAGAGAAAGAGGGAGGGGAGGAAAGAGGGTGAGAGAAAGAAAGGGAGAGGGGGAAAGGAAGAAGGGGAAAGAGAGAGGGGAGGGAGGAAGAGAGAGAGGGAGGGAGGGAGGGGGAAAGAGGGAGAGAAATAAAGAGGGAGGGAGAGAAAGAGAAAGGGAGAGAGAGGGAAAGAGAGGGTGAGGAAGCAATGATATCCAAAATAAATGAATATGGTGACAAACCCCTGCCCCCACCCCCCAAGATACTGGACAGTTTTAAATTTTAGGAAGTTTTACCACCAAAAGCCACCCCAAAATGGGGCTGTTCCAGGAGAGAACTTGACGCGAAGGAGACAGAGACCAATTCAGGGGTAAAGAAGAACAAAGTTTTAGTTTTGCTGAAACCCAATTCTAAAACCCTCCCGTGCCGCAGGGCAGAAATCAGGCTGAAGCATTTTCAAGAGAGAGAGAAATTTTAAAGAGAGAGAGAGAGAGAGAGAAAGAGAGGGAGGGAGAGAGAGAGAGAAAGAGAGGGAGGGAGGGAGAGAGAGAGAGAGAGAGAGAGAGAGAGAGAAAGAGAGGGAGGGAGGGAGAAAGAGAATTCCACCAGCTTTTTATTTTTTCTCTAAAGCCAACATTCAGGTGCTTTCCTTATATTAAAAAAGATTTCTTTCTGCCAGGGGAACCAGGGCTAAAAAAAACCCCTGTANCTCCCCCCCCCCCCCTGTAAAACTAGCAGGGAAACTGTCTAAATACTTCACTGTTAAATGGCAGCATTATATTTCTGGTAAAAGTTAAGTTCGGTCAAGCGTCAGATATATTTCTACCCGGAAATCTATTAGAATCATTAACTGGATCTTTAACTGGATGGGGTATTTCCCCCCCTTTTTTTCTTCTTCTCAGCTTTCTTTCCATTTGAACTCCAGGCGTGTCAAAGGGGACTCTGAACCGGATCGCATTTTAATTCAGCTTAAAATCAAAATTCTTTTTTCCAACCTTCCTTCCCGTGGAGATTTGCAAAAGGAATCGCGAGTGGGTGTGATGAAATCAGGGAGGGATGGGGAGGAAAAAAAATAAATCTGAGGGCTGCAAAATGCCTGTGACAGATTGACAGGGGAGCAATCGGTTTGCAAAGATCAAATCTTTGATCTGGTTAAGCACTGAAATATTTTTAAAGTCTCAGGTATCAATGTATTTGTGCCTTTTGTTTATTATGGCTGGCGTAGACCTCGTGTAAACGTGGGTGGGAAGACACAATATTTCCATTTTTTTTAATTTATTTCATTATTTTTTTGAAAGGAGAAAACAAAGCGCAATATTTTTTGCAAAGTGAATGTCTCCGATTAAAAAAACAACAAAAAACCAAGCTGGGTATATTTTATCAATATAGTCCATTTGGAAGCTTCCGGTATCTTGAATTTCAGCGAAAGGATTCGAGAGAAATAAAGCTTTGATCTGCAGTTACCACGAAAGCCAAATCTCATTCATTCCAGGAAGCAGTATTCTCACCTCTGCCCACTCCCAGGTAAAAAGTAACTAAGGGAATCTTAACTTACAAATATATAAAATGGGGGTTCTTGTTAGCCCTTCAAGACCCCCCCCCAAAAAAAACAATTACAAATACTGCTTGGGGGAACCTGTAAACAAGCAGACTAATATTATTGGAGAAAACTCTGCACAGAGTGTACGTTGGAGGAAACTGGGGTGGAGAAAGGAGAGGATGCAATAGGTATAGAGGGGGCTATCTGCAAATGAAGAATTAGAATAGAATAACAGAGTTGGAAGGGAACGTGGAGGTCTTCTAGTCCAACCCCCTGCTTAGGCAGGGAACCCTATGTCATTTCAGACAAATGGTTCTCCAATCTCTTCTTAAATGCATTATGAGGTCATTAAAAGATGGGTTTGTTCTTGGTTCAGCAGATTTTATACGCAGTGAGGGATCTGGCCAACCACAACCTGTTAAGAGTGTTTTATACAGCCAGGCGGAGTAGCCTCTCCTGGCCAAGCTGTCTCATAGGCCTCTTGCAAGGAGAAACTGTAGAGAGGCTTNTGTTTTATACAGCCAGGCGGAGTAGCCTCTCCTGGCCAAGCTGTCTCATAGGCCTCTTGCAAGGAGAAACTGTAGAGAGGCTTTAATGGCCTTTCTGGGAGAGGAAGAGGAGGAGGGAAGAAGAGGAGAAGGAGGGGGAGGAGGAGGAGAGGAAGAGGAGAAAGAGAGCAGGAGGAGATGGGGAGAGGTGAGGAGGAGAGAAGGAGAGGAGAAGAAAAGAAGAGGAGAAGAAGAAGGGGAGGAGAAGAGGAGGAGGAGGAGAAAGGGAAGGAGAAGGGAAGAGGGGAGGAGGAGAGGCAAGAAAAGTGGAAGGACTTTCTTAGCTTTTCTAAGTCCTATTTAGACAATACTCACAATGCACCATTTAAATGGTGCCAGAGAAATATATATATAAATTTGTGTCACAGGGAATGGGGGGAGAAATTACTTATGGCTGATGCTTCAGGGATCAAAAACAATAGAACAGAATAGAATAAATGGAGAAGAGAAGAGAATATAGAATACAGAGAATAGAATATAGAATATAGAATATAGAATATAGAATAGAATAGAATAGAACAGAATTCTTTATTGGCCAGGTTTGATTGGCCACACAAGGAATTTTCCTTGGTGCAAATGCTCTCAGTGTATCAAGACAAATTCCTTGTGTGTCCAAACACATTTGGTCAGTAAAGAATTCTATTCTATTCTATTCTATTCTATTCTATCCTATTCTATTTTCTATTCTATTTTATTCTATTCTATTCTATTTTCTATTCTATTCTATTTTGCATTCTGTTCTATTTTCTATTTTATTCTATTCTATTCTATGTTATATTCTGTTCTATTCTACTTTCTATACTATTCTATTCTATTCTTTTTCATTCTGGAAGCGTTGGTCATAAATAGTTCCCCCCACTCTTCCCTGCGACATAAATTTAGACGATTGAGTGAAAACGGGGGAAGCCCGGGAAGCTGTGGAGGGCTGGAAGGAGGACTTGTCCTGCCTTTCTGGCCCTACCTCTTCCGATCCCTCTCCAGCCTCCCTGGCTTCTCTTCTCCTGCTGTCAACTTGTAAAACTTTCCTATGCCAGTTTCCAAGTTGGCATAAGAAAGTGAGGGGGGGGGACCTGAAGGAGCATAGGGCCAATGAACTCAGAAGCACATTCCAAGCTTATCTCACAGAGATTGTAACTGAGGCAACCGGATATTCTGGGCGAGAAAATCCTCTATTGGAGAATGTGACTGATGACACCCAGCCCATGAACCTTTTTCTATGGACAATCTGAATTATGACACACCCAGAGGGGTTGGGAGGGGGAAAACAGGGTCATAGGTGATTGCAAATTATGTATCTCAGAGTCGGTTTCATACAGGTCATGCCAGCATGTCGCTCCTAATAAATCTTTTGAAGTTTTTTTGAAGTTTGGCTCAAGGCTCATGATTTAAATAGGGGCAATTGTTGGAACCCTGACACCTGCCCAAAGGAGAAATTCCTTTGGATGGAGTGGAAGTGGGAGAAGCCAAGGAAGACGCAGGTGGCTGGAGAAAGGCCAGCCAGGTAGATGGCACCTGCATACAAGCCTGCTACCCAATAGGCCCATTCAACCAGGTGTTGATCAGGGAAATATTCTCTTTGCAATGGAATTTCCCAAGGTCAATCAAAGTGTGTGGACTCTGAGTTTTTTTTTTAAATGTAGATTTTTTTCTCCAATGAGCCCCCTCTACCACGAATAAAATTATCTGCATTTTAAATCAGTTCACGTCATCATTTTGTCCTTTCTTTCTTTCTTTCTTTCTTTCTTTCTTTCTTTCTTTCTTTCTTTCTTTCTTTCTTTCTGTCTGTCTCTCTCGATCTCTCTTTCTGTCGCTTCAGGTCCTATCTGAGAGAATATTCATGGGGTTAATTGACGTTGGGGATTGAGCTCACTCCTTTGGAAAATGTCCCAAAATTTTATCTCCTGAGAGAGACTCTACTTTGGCTGGTTACCGTAGCTGGCAAAATCTAAGGACTCTAAAGTGGATGAATGAAACAGGTGAGGAAAAACGAAAACCGCCAGAAAATGAAAATGCCAAGAATTCCTTCTGGCCTTCAAATGCTATTGAAACAGAAGCCAAACTGTATCTCTCTCTCTCTCCCCCCCCCCCCCC
>BHFT01015640.1:128351-156235 GCA_004320025.1 Laticauda laticaudata
CCCCCCCCCCCCCCCATTTAATACTTCTGAGTCTTGGCTCGAGTCAAAGAAGGTGAAATTAATTTTATTTTTTTTCTCCAGCTTTCTGAATTCCCCGTGAATTTGGGAGCTGCCCAAGCCAGCAATTTTGCAAAACGTTGCGAAGAAATGTTAGAGGGTTTTTAAGAAGGGGCGGAATCGATCAAGCGGAAGGTTAAACTGGCAAAGCTGGCAAGGGTGCCATCTTGGGCCAACCCGGTTCCATGTCAGGGGAAGAGAAAGCTGGCATGCTGGGTTTGTTCGAGTTGCTAGGATATGTGTGTGAGTGGGTTTGTGTGTGTGTATGTGTGTGTGTGTGTGTGTGTAAGGATGGGGGGAGTTGTGGCTTTATTTGGCCCACAATGTTCTTCCCTGTGTTACAAAGATGTTGGAGAGCTGTTTAGAGTAAGGAATGGCAAGCACTTTGGCTGGTAGGCGAGCGAAAGAATTGGGGAGGGTGATCAAGAAAGAAAGAAAGAAAGAAAGAAAGAAAGAAAGAAAGAAAGAAAGAAAGAAAGAAAGAGGGAATGAAAAGAAAACCTTTTGAAATGATGCACACAGATGCACAGGAGAGAGAGGAACAAGACAGAGAGAAAGAGAGAGAGAGAAAAGAGAAAGAAAGAGAGAAAGAGAGAGAGAGAAAGAAATTAGATTAAAGCTTTTTGAAATGATGCACACAGATAGAAAGGAAAGAGAGAGAGAAGGAGAGAGAGAGAGAAAGAGAGAATGAGAGAGAGAAAGAGAAAGAAAGAGACAAAGAGAGGGAGAGAAAGAGAAAGAGAGAGAGAGAGAAAGAAAGAGAGAGAAAAAAGAGAGAGAATGAGAAAGAGACAGAGACAGAGAGAAAGAGACAGAAAAAGAAAGAGAGAGAGAGAGAAAAAGAGAGAAAGAAAGAGAGAAAGAGAGAGAGAGAAAGAAAGACAGAAAGAGAAAGAGAGAGGGAGGGAGGGAGCTGTCAAACCATTTTGTTTCCCTGTGGCAGCTTTGATAATGGGAGGAAAAAGTTTGTAGTTCACTGGGAATTTCCTTTCAGGTGCCTGGGCAAGGAAATAATAGCAAGGAAAGAAAGAAAAGAGTGGGGAAGCGGGGAGGGAGGGGGCGAAAGGAGGGAGAGCACAGAGGAAAGAAGATACATTGAAGCTCAGATGGAAGGACATTTCTGGTGAAAGTGAGAAGAAGAAGAAGAAGAAGAAGAAGAAGAAGAAGAAGAAGAAGAAGAAGAAGAAGAAGAAGAAGAAGAAGAAGAAGAAGAAGAAGAAGAAGAAGAAGAAGAAGAAGAAGAAGAAGAAGAAAATAAGCTGACTTGCGCTCCCCACAAGAGTCTCGCTAACAGTTCGTGCAAAAGGGTGCCTTTTGAAGAAAGACACATTTCTTGTGGGAGGGGAAAAAAGGAAGATTTTGTAACTCTCTCACCCCCCCCAAGAGAGAGGGTGTTGGGGGGGGGCATTNAAGATTTTGTAACTCTCTCACCCCCCCCAACAGAGAGGGTGTTGGGGGGGGGCATTGGCAATCCAAATCCCTGCCAAGTGCAAAGCCCAAAGTTGTTTTGTGTCACCTTCATTGAGATTCCTCTCACACGCCTTTGCCGAGGTGGGGAAAGGAAAAAAAAACAAAACAAAAACGGGCATTTTTGGCACCACGAACGCGGCCGAAGGGATTAACACCACCGAGAAAGGGGGCTCACCGGTGGGTTCGAGATGACCAGGAATAATTGATATTTCCTGAGGAGGGGGGGGAGTGACAGGCCAATATGACCAGCCCAAGGACTGTGGGGTGGGGGGGAGAGAAGAAGGCAGGGTCCCCAAATTCAAGGGAGGCCACCCTGGACGTTGCCAGCTGAAAAGAGGGGCTGCCACAGAAATTCTGGAAGGAGGACTGAACCGTGAGGTGGATACCAAATGCAGTTTCTCTCCCCCCCCCCAAATCACCACCCACCAAAGCCCCAAGCTGGGAGGAAAACATCAACGTGACAATGGGAAGGGAGGCTCCCCCCCAAAAAACTGACCCCCTCTCTTTTCAGGGAATTTCCAATTGACGAGAGAGAGGAAAGGGAGGGGAGAAGGAAGGACAGAAGAAACAGAAAGAGGGAGAAAAGAGGAAGAGGAGGAGAGGGAGAAGCGAGGGAGAAGGAGCGGAGGGGAGAGAGAGAAAGAAAGGAAGAAAGAAATGAGGGAAGAGAGAGGAAAGGAAAAGGAGAGGAAAGAAAGAAAGAGAAAAAGAGGGAAGTGGGAGAAGGGAGGGGAGAAAAGAGTGAGAGAGGAGGGAGGGTAGGGGAAGGACAGAGAAAGAAAGAAAGGAAGGAAAGGAAGAAAGTAGAGAGGAAAAGGGGATAGAGAGAGAGAAAGAAGGAAGAGAGGGGATGGAGGGGGAGGAGGGGAGAGACAGAGAAAGAAAGAAAGGAAGAAAGAAGAAGAGAGAGGGAAGGGGAGAGATGAGAGAGAAAGAAGGAAGAGAGGGAGATGGAGGGGAGAGAGGGGGATGAGAAAGAGAAGAGAGAGATGGAGTTGACAAGAGGGAGAAAGAGAGAGGGGAGAGAGAGGGAGGGTGGGTAGGAGAAAAGAGAAGAGAAAAGAGGAGAGAGAGTGCAAAAAGGAGGTTCTTTCCCTGCTGGAAAAGAAAAAAAATCTTCCTTTGAAAGCCCCCCCCTCTTTTTTTTTTCTTCCCTCCCTCTCTCCCTCCCCTTGCAGGAAAGAAGGCCCCGTTTCAGATCCCAGCCTCGGAAAGAAATTGCCGTATTCTTTATTTCTATTTTTGTTTTTATTCTTTTTTCAAAAAAAACAAAACACCAACCAACCCCCCCACCCACCCCCACCATCTTCCTTGCCCCTTTCCCTTATTCATTGAAACTTTCGGCAGGGATTTGGCAGGGAGTAAAATCCGCTGCGTTAACTAGGCAGAAAATCTAAAATCAATACTGTATTAAGACAGGGGTCAGCCCAAAGTTCACCAAACAGCATCCAGGGACCCCGAATTTAGGTGTTTCAGAAGAAAGAGGGAGGAAAAAGAGAGAAAATCAGGCCCTTTTATGGCGGTGGCGAGTTATTTTTCTTTTCTTTTTGTCCAGTACAAAGTAAAACAGGTCCGTAAATCCGGAAGAGTCTAATAACACCCTTTTCTTTCGACTAGATTTATTTTACTCTTTCCTTCCCTGCCCCCTCGAAGGCGTAAGGTTTTCTGAATTACAGTAGAGGTAGAGGATATTGACCATTGGATTTGAATCTTGAACCGCAGTTGAATTGCTGGCCAAGTTCAACGGAAGGTTAAATACTACCCAAGATTATATTATTGTTATTATTATTATTATTATTATTATTATTATCATCATCATCATCATCATCATCATCATCATCATTATCATTATTGTTGCTGCTGCTGCTGCTGCTGTTGCTGTTGTTGTTGTTATTATTGTTGTTGTAGTTGTTGTTGATAGTAGTCATAGTAGTAGTAGTAGTACATGGCCCATTTGTGCTATAGAAACATGGACTATCAAAAAATTTCTCCCCATTGCGGCAATTCGATTCAAGTGGGGTGGCTGGTAGCAAAAATGAATTAATTATAATGTCTACGGAGATTCGCTGACATTCAGGTCACAGTTTGTCCCAAAGGTGTGCTTTTTTATTTTCTTCTAAAGGCAACTGGACTTTGGTTTCTTCCTTGAAGAAGTTTCGCTTCTCATCCAAGAAGCTGCTTCAGTTCTAATGGAAGTTTTGACGGATTGCTCCATTCCCCATCCTTCAGTCCAAACGGAGGAAGCTTCTTGGATGAGAAGCAAAACCTCTTCAAGGAAAAAAAACCAAAACCCGAAGTCCAGCTGCCTTTTGAGAAAAGGAGCTTTGGGATAGTTTATTGCAATTTTTAAAAAATTATTCAGCTCGTATCATGATCCATCCAGGCTTTCCTGAAACTGCTATAAGTGCCAGTTTCTTGTTTCGGTCACAGGAGGTCATAAGTTTAAAAGTTTAAAAGCGGTCTGGGAGATTGATTTTTCATATGGCTCAAGGAGGAAATATGATTAAACACACTCTTTATTTATTAAATTTATAAGATGCCTGTGTCATTATAAAGTAAATCTAGGAAGAATCATATTAAAGGTGCCTGGTTTTTAGTGTGCAGCATCTGCAGTGGTTATGCAATCACTATCCTTGGTGAAGGCGGTGCAGTCAAAAATTCAGTTTAAAAGTGAGTTGAGCTTTTGAGTCTGGTTCTGCCAGTTTCTTTATCTTGGTCTCAATTTTTTTGGGGTGTGTGTGTGTGGAAAGTAGGAAGCAAGAGATGTTAAGTTCTCCATCTCTGGAGGCTTTTTTGGAAGAGGTTGGGCATCTCCTACTCAAGGATAGCCAAGGTACATTATTTTATCTGTTGCTGAGAATTGAATTAGATCCAGTGTTTTGTTTTGTTTTGATTCAAACTTGGCCTCTTTAAGGTGGGTGGACTCCAACTCCCAGAATGGCTTGTGGGGGAATTCTGGGAGTTGAAGTCCACCATCTTAAAGAGGCCAAGTTTGAAAAACATTGGATTGGATATCTATGGAGATTCTCCGTCAGATCATGGTTGTTCCAAAGGTGTATTTTTTTTTCAGGAGATAACTGGACTTTCTGGTTTTTTTCTTTGAAGAGGTTTCGCTTCTCATCCAAGAAGCTTCTTCAGCTCTGACTGGATGGAGTGTTCTTCAGAGCTGAGGAAGCTTTTGGGATGAGAAGTGACACCTCTTCAAAGAAAAAAAAACAGAAAGTCCAGTTGCTTGTTGAAAAAAACACTTTTGGGACATTGGATTAGATCAGGGGTCTCCAACCTTAGCAACTTTAAGACTTGTGGGCTTCAACTCACAGGCTATGCTGGCTGAAGAATTGTGGGAGTTGAAGCCCACAAGTCTTAAAGTTGCCAAGATTGGAGACCCCTTGATCAGATAATGCTTGAGGTCCCTTCTAACCCTTTCTAGGATTCAAGCCACCTAACCAACACACACACACACACACAAGCTTTGGTTTTGAGCAAAGGAAAAATAATTTTCCAAATTTATCCAACTCTGTTAAGATGCTTCGCAGAGTTTCGGCTTTAAAGCTCCGAAAGGAAAGAGAGGAAAAAAATATCGGTTAGCATTTTTTTTAGCCCTTCCTTTATAAAAGTGGCAATTTTGATCATCCTTGGTTCACCTCCCTTGATTCTCTGGACAGCCAGGAACCCCAACTGTGCCTTAGAGTGTTTCTTTCTTAAAAAAAAATTACAGGCAATTATGGCTTAGGTGGTGGAGGAAGCCCTCCTCGGAAGGGGCTCTTTCAAATCCAGCCCTTATTCTAAACGGCTTTATTGATATGCATATATGCTTGCTAGAATTCTGTCAGTTTGGCTCTGCTGCCCTGACTGTTTAAATAATGCCCCGGGGCAGCCTGGTTGAAATGGCTAATGAAGCTGCTGCAATTTTGATCAGAAACCAGGGAGAAAGAAAAAAAAGGGAAAGAAAAGAAAAGATGCTGTTTGTCTTCTCTCTCTTTTTACGCAGTTGATTGGTTAAGCTGTAGATTTATCTCCTGGAGCTAAAAAAAAGGGAGGCCAAGGGATGGTTGAGCTTCTTTCTTTTCTTTTCTTTTCCTTTCTTTCTTTTTTTCCTTCCTTCCTTCCTTCTTTCTTTCCTTTCTTTCTTTTTTCCTTCCTTACTTCCCTTTCTTACTTTCTTTCTTTCCTTCCTTCCTTCCTTCCTTCTTTTCTTTCTTTTTCCCTTTTCTCTGCTTTTTCTACCCTCATTTAAATCATCATTGACTCCTTGCCTCAATCCTGGGCTAAGCACTACTTTAAGCTGACAGTCCTTAACTGGATTTTTGATTTTCTCCTTAACTATTCATCACTTGGAAATATCCCTGAAGAGGTCAAAGAGAGACTCTGGGCTTGGTGTCGGATTGGGGTGGAGTCTCTTCCTGGAGAGGTTGCAAGGAAGCCATTGGATATGTGTACAGACTGCAACTGCATCAGAGAGGAGAGAAGAAAGAGGGAGAGGAAAGGAGAGGAAAAGATGAAATAGGGAGATGAGAGGAGGGGTAGGCAAAAAAAAGTAAAGGGGAGAGAAAGAAGGAGATAGAGAAAGAGAAGAAAGAAAGAGAGAGGGGGAGGGGGAGAGAGAAAAAGAACGAAACAAAGTGGGAGGGAGGGGAAGGAAGGAAAGAAGGAAGAAAGGAAGTATAGATAAGGAGTGAGGGAAGGAAGGAAGAAGTAAGGGGAAGTCTAGAAGGAAGGAAGGAAGGAAGGAAGGAAGGAAGGAAGGAAGGAAGGAAGGAAGGAAGGAAGGAAGATCTTCTACTCAAGATGAGAAGACTGGAGGAGGGCAGGTAACTCTGAATGCTTTGTATACTGTTCTCCTTATCGGGAAGTCACAGGTTTTCCTTGATTTTTCTTTTCTTTTCAATCTCTTCTATGGTTTGAGCTCACAGAAACAGATGGGGGACATCTGAACCAAAATCCAAGAAGCCCAGAAAGAAGGAAAGAAAAATGAAGGAGGGCGGGAAGGAAGGGAAGAAGAAGGGTGACAGAAATGCAATTGGAGAGAGAGAATTCAAGGCAGGATGGCTGGGGAATTCTGGGAGTTGAAGTCCACACCTTACAGGTGCTGGGCTTGAGAACCACGGGCCCCATCTGAATAAAGTACGGTGCTTTCCACCACCACCTCTTGACATGGTTTTGCGACCTATTTTCCTCTACATTATAATAATAGCTGGATTAAATGAAAAAGACGTTAAAAAATTAGCAGAGTTCCAGCCTTCGGTCCCCTGACAGGTCTACCTCACAGGTGCTTTTTGAAAACTGATCAAATCTCACTGGGGGCCATAATTGGATTAATGTGTCCATGGAAAGGCTTCCAAAAAGGCTGGTCGAGTTCCAAGTTCCCCCTCCCCCCAAAAAAAGAAAGCAGCCACAAGTCTTGGATTTGACTTCTCAGGGCCTGGAAGGCAGGACTCTTAATTCCAGCCCAGCCCTGGAAGAAATGGACTGGAGAAATCTCCAAGTATGTCCCTGGGAGGAGGAGGAGGAGGAGGAGAGTGGGAGGAGAGTGGGAGAAGGAAGAGGAAGAGGAGGAGAGTGGGAGGAGAGTGGGAGAAGAAAGAGAGGAGTAGAAGGAGGAGGAGGAGAGTGGGAGAAGGAAGAGCGGAGGAGGAAGAGGAGGAGAGTGGGAGGAGAGTGGGAGAAGGAAGAGCGGAGGAGGAGGAGGAGGAGGAGGAGGAGAGTGGGAGAAGGAAGAGCGGAGGAGGAAGAGGAGGAGAGTGGAAGGAGAGTAGGAGAAGGAAGAGCGGAGGAGGAGGAGGAAGAGGAGGAGGAGGGTGGGAGGAGAAAAAGGAGGAAGAGGAGGAGCAGAAGGGGAGGAGGAAAGGAGGAGAATCAGAAATAGTAGACTGCTCAAAGTTACAACACCACTGAAAAAAGTGATTTAGGACCATTTTTCCACTCCGTGAGGTGAAGGCCTTTGGCCCCCGAGGTCCAACACACAGCCCCAGTTCCCCGCCATTCCAAAATTCAGGATTTCCCACTCTTTTCTCCCATCAAAGGGCTCCTTCCAACCTGTCTTTCTCCCCCTTTTGCCGGTGACAGTTTTCCGGGCAAATGTCATGAAGACATTTCTAGTTTTAAAACTCTTCCATAAAAGCCAAGCCGCCCGCCAACCTCACCTGCTCTCCCCCTTTTTCCCACCAGGCTTCGGCAGCTTCATTGAGCAGCTGGCTGGTGGTTTAACGGGGCGCAGGGTGGGGGGAGGGGTGCGTGGAAAGGAAGGAGGAGGTGGGGGAGAAAGCACCCCCCCACCCCCCCAAAAAAAATTCATTAATTTTTATTAACAGGGAGAGGCATTTGTTCCCGGTGACAATATTTGACTTGTCGAAATGATTTTTCACCTCTGCCACGAGGTGGGTGCTCCTGCCATACATCACCCGAGTACTTTGCCAACAGATGGAGTCATTAGCCAGTGAATTAATGACGGTGTAGAGAGCGATTAATCACGCTGACAAAAAGCCTCAGCTCGCGACTGACCTGAGTGGGGCTTCGGAGACCCAAGGTGCAGACCAGCCGGGGAATACGGAAGGGGTGGGGTGGGGTTTTTTTTGGGGGGGGGGGGAAACTTATCCCGCCACGCCGCCACCAAAATTACAGCGGTGCCAAGGAGCGGTGTTGGTTCCGGAACGGAATACAAGTGTTTTGTTGCTTTGAAATGTACCTATGACGGGATGCCAGGCCTTCTTCATAGGGTTTTTTTTTTTTTAGCCTCTTTGGCTTTTTGACAGGTTGACAGAGTTGGAGGGATCTTCTTGTAGTCATCTAGTCCAACCCCCCTGCCCAAGCAGGACTCTACACATTTCTGACAGACAGCAGTCCAGTCTGTTCTAGAAAGCCTCCAGGCATGATGAAGCTCCCACAACTTCTGAAGGCAACTTCTGTTCTTTGGTTGATGTCCCCACTGTCACAAAATTCCTCTAATTTCTGGGTTGTCTCTGTCCTTGGTCAGTTTCCATCCATTCTTCCCTTGTTCCTCCTTCAGGTGCCTTGGAGAATCGCTTGACCTCCTTCCTCCTCTCTGGGGCAGCCCCTCAACTATTGGAAGATGCTCTCCTGCCTCCCCTGGTCCTCTTCTTCTTCCCAGACCAGCCAGGCCCAGTTCCTGCAACCGTTACGTCATAGGTTTTAGCCTCCAGTTCCCTCAATCATCCTGGTTGTTCTTTCTCTGCACTTTTTTCCAGAATCTCAACCCCTTTTTTAGAGTGTGGTGGCCAAAATGGATGCAGTTCTCTAGTGTGTGCCTTACTAAAGCCTTACGAAGCCTTACTCAGGCTTTATAGAGTGGTATAGTAACTCCCTTGATCTTGATTGTATCCTTCTGTTAATGCAATTTAGGATTGCTTTGAGACATGCCACAGGACAGGTTAGTACCACTTTATAAGTCTGCGGTAAAGGCCACACCTGGAGTATTGCATTCATTTTTGGTCCCTGCATAACAAGAGAGAGAGAGAGAGAGAGATGTTGAGGCTTTGGGAGAAAGTGCAATGAAAGCAACTATGATGATGGATGATGAAAAATTAATGATAAGCAACATATACGGTAAATGCTTACATTCACATAAATTGTATATACTTGTAAAAATGCACAAAATGGTTAGTAAGAGATGAATGCTCTACAAACTCATTCTATCTGTCTGTCTGTCTGTCTGTCTGTTCTGTCTGTCTGGTCTATTATTATCTATCTATCTATCTATCTATCTATCTATTCTATCTATCTATCTATCTATCAGTATATATATATATGTATATGTATATGTACATATGTATATGTATACAACACACATATACTTTTTTGTTTGTTTTTAAGTTTATAAAAGATTAAACAATGTTTGTTAAAAAAAAGAAGAAGAGCAACCAGTATGATGGAGGAGCTGGAAGGCAAAAACATATGATGAACGGTTGCAGGAACTGGGCCTGGCTGGTCTAGGGAAGAAGAGAAGGACCAGGGGGGACAGGAGAGCATCTTCCAATATTTGAGGGGCTGCCCCAGAGAGGAGGGGGGGGGTTTCAAGCTATTCTCCAAAGCACCAGAAGGCAGGAGAAGAAGCAACGGTTGGAAACTAATCTGCCTGCTGAACTAATTCAGCAAAAGGGTTTCAGGCCTATTCTTCCCTGTTCTGCAAGATTTTTCAATTTCTTGTGCAGGTCAGGCATATTTCCTTTGACTCTGTAGAATAATTCTCTATCTGGTTCTCGTTACTCACTTTTACCAGTTTAATTCTTCTTTGTTTAAAAGAAAGGAAGAAAAGAGCAAGGGCCCATAATCGCTGCAAGGGAAACAGGCTTCCAAAAGCCATGATTTCCTGTCAGCTAACTCGAATCAGCCAAACAGGAGGAGGCGAGACGGGCTTCCCACTTAAGGCTGTTCCTTGGAGACGGCAATAAAAGAGACTTCCTAAAAAGCCTCCGGTGTTGGAGCAACCCAGCACTTCTGGTGGCAGGCAGTTCCACAGGTTAATTGCCCTCCCTGTTCGGAAATTCCTCCTTAGTTCCAGGTTGCTTCTCGTCCTGCCTTCAGGGGCTTTGGGGAATAGGTTGACACCCCCCCCTCTTCTTTGGAGCAGCCCTTCAAATAATGGAAGACAACAATTAACCAGTGGAACGACCTTCCTTCAGAAGTTGTGGTTGCTGAAGGCTTTTAAGAAGGGACTGGACAGCCACTTGTCTGGAATGGTCTAGGGTCTCCTGTCTGAGCAGGGGGCTGGACTAGAAGACCTTCAACGTCCCTCCCAGCTCTATTCTCACTGATCGATCGGTTGATTGATTGATTGTATTGATTGAAATGGTAGAGGGCCTCCTGTTTAAGCAGGGGGCTGGACTAGAAGACCTTCAACGTCCCTCCCAGCTGTATTCTGGTTGGTTGGTGGGTTGGTTGAAATGGTCTAGGTTCTCCTGCTTGAGGAGGAGGTTGGACTAGAAGACCTCCAAGGTCCCTTCTAGCTCTATTCTGATGGATGGATGGATTGAATTGTGAGGAGGTCAGAGCCAACCAACCAAAGAGATGAGATTTCCAGACTCAGCATAAGCCTTCCTCCTCCCTACTTGGCAGAGAGCCCCAGGTCAACCCCGGATACGAGCCACAATCTGACTACCTGGGTGGGGGTGGGGGCTTAATATGGTGCTCTCCCCCCCCCCCANCCCCCCCCCCCAATCTTCCTTATCATCTGTTTCCCTTTGCTGCCCCCTGCCCCTGCGTGTGCAAATCAGGGATTACCCCTTTAACCTGATTTGTCAGCCACCGTAATTCTCCTGCCCAGAACCCATGTGCTTTAACTTTCGCCCCACTTTGTTTAAATCGCATTTTTTTCCCTCCCTCCCTTTGCCATTGACTTGACTGGGTTTGCACTTCACCCAGCGGTGCATGTAAAAACAAAAACATGCATATGTTCCTCAGGCTTTTCAACTGCTCTTCCACACACGTTGTTCCCATTAACAGATTTTTTTTTTTCCCCTCTTGTCTTGGAGTTAAACGGCGGGGCCCGAACTGCAATGGCTTCATTAACATAAAACCACATGCTAATGGGAAGCAGAACTGTTTTAATGGTTTATTTTCTTATTATCTTACGATATATTTCATCTCCCCTTCCCCGGCCTGCCCCTTTCCTTCAGCTGCTACTACATTCCTTCTTGAATTTCATGGCATTCCTGGTTCCAATATTACCCCGGCTCGGCTAGAGATCTGATATAGAACAGGACAAAAAAAGACTTCACTGCTCTTAAAATAAAGGGACTTTCTTTCTTTTTTCCCTCCTTCTTTCCTCCTTCCTTCTCTCCTGCTTTCTCCTTCCTTCCCCCTCCCTCCCCCCTTCCTCATTCCCTCTCCTTTCTCCTTCCTTCCTTCCTTCCTTCTCTCTCTCCTTTCTCATTCCTTCCTTTCTTCTGTCCTTCCTTCCCTCCCTCCCTCTCCCTTTCTCTCTCTCTCTCTCTCTTTCTCCCTCCTTTTGCAATTGCACAGGCCTGAATCTGTCCTCCAAATTTCCCCAGTGTTTTCTTCATTTAATTTAATTGATTAAACTCGCAGGCTGCCGGACTCTCAATGGGGGTGACTCTCTCTGGGGGTCGGTTTGGAGAATATTTGTCAGAATTTCTCCTAAATTCGGAGTTCGGTTGAGGCATTTCCCCCCCCCCTCCTCCGGACAGCTTCCCTGGCTGCTGGTCCTTCAAGAGATCTGGAGGCATGGCTTCCTAGTTCTGGGGTTTGATCAAGCAAGGCCAGGGAACGGCGAGAAGAACACCAGGCCTGGGGGAGGGGGAGGACCTTGGGCCAGTCACTCCCTCCCAGCCCTTAAAAGGAGGCAAGGGCAAACTATTTCTGGACTAGTGGAAGGTCGTAAGAGCGCGCAAAACTCACTCAAGAAATGTGTCGCTTAGCAACGGAAATTTTGGGCTGAATGATGGTCGTAAGTACAGCACTACCTGGCATAGCACTTCCTCTCTGGAACTTGTTCTTGGAGGCTGTTACTTCCCTATTTTGCAAAATTGCAGGAGAGAGAGAGAGAGAGAGAATGTCTCTTTCTATCTCTTTCTAATCTCTAACTCTATCTATCTATCTATCTATCTATCTATCTATCTATCTATCTATCTATCTATCTATCTATCTATCTATTCTTTTCCTGTTATCTTCCCTTCTATTTTTTTCCTCTAGTGTCATTTAAAATAAATAAATAAATAAATAAAGCTTTCAATCTAAACATGACCACTTGCTACTGATTTGAAATCCACACCAGGGTGCCTTTGGGTTAAGTAAGCTTGCAAGGAATAAACAAGCCTGTATCCTTCATTGGAGAGGGAGAATTACACAATTTAAAACAAAACACACACACACACACAAACAAACAGCTCAGACTTTAGAGGACTGCCTTTCTTCATCTTCCTATAACACCAACACACCAACACAAAACACACACACACACACACACACACCCAATCTTCCAATGATCATCTTTAGGTAACCTTGTGTCCTTGCCCAATGCCAACTGGGTGTAATGCATTTCTTTAAATTAATAATGCGTAAAAGGAGATTTACACCGCTCCGGCTAAAATATTACGGGGTAGGCTTTTCTTTTCTTTTCTTTTCTTTTTTTTTCTTTTCTTTATTTTATTTTTCCCCTTCGCATTTTATTCATGCATTTGTCACTGTAGTCTCTAATGGAAGGTGCCGGGGTTGAGAGGGGATAAATAATGAGAGGGTCTATCATAATCTGGAGCCATTTGCAAATTCATCACGGGATATTCTCGGGGAAGGGGCCAGAAGGACGATGAGAAATATGCCCTGATGCTAATATATCGCATCGATTTCCCCCCCTCCCCGATCCCATTATATTTGCTTTCGCACGTGAACCACAGAATAGCTTTCTCCTTCCCAGGCGTCCCTTCCATTTCTCCTTCCCAACCTTGCCAGTTTAAAGGGGGAGGCGATGAGAGGCAGTCCTGGACTTATGCCCAGAAGGGAGCCTAAAATTTCTGCCGTTAAAGAGAGACGCTTGTCAAGGGAACTCTGCCCCGTTTTGCAATTTCCCCACCACCACCTCGCCGCTGTCGTTCAAGCGACTCCCATGCGGTTGTTAAGTGAATCTGGCCTCCCCTGTTGATGGAAAGGGGCCAGAGAGGGTTGCGTGATGTTTCCCCCCCACACCCTGCGGACAAAGTGACGGTTGTAAATATGAACCGAGCACCTGGATTTTGATTGCGTGAGTGTGGGGAGGCGGCAAAGGTTTTTCACGGTGAAAAAGGGTCATAATTCACTTTTTTTCCCAGCTTCATTGTGACTTTGAATGGCCCTTAAATGAATTGTTGTAGGTTGAGGACTGCCTGTAATTCATTGCTCCGTTTCGCCTTCCAAGGTGGCATTTATTCCCCCAAAAATCTTAAATTCTTCCTGTTAGTGAAGGGAAGAGAGTTGAGTCGTCCACACGTTTTTCTGCCTTAAATGAATCCAACACTTTGGTCGGCTTTCGTTTTAGATCTATCACTTAATCTGCGGGAACAAAAATAATATTTTTTATTACGGGTGGCCCTTGACCCACAACTGTTCGTTTCATGTCATGCCCTTGTTGGAGTTTGATTCTGAGGGGGAGATTGAACAGCTGACAGGAAGTGGGAGTGTGGCTCCAGTAGCTGTGGAAGAAATGGGGGACGGGCACAGTCCGGCTGGGCCTTCAGAGGAAGACCCAGGATCATCCCCTCTTCATCATGCAGGGAGGAACAGAGAAGGGATCAATTTGGTTTACGGGGGAGGTAAGGGCCTTGATCCCCTTCATGGGCTGCAGCTGGGAAGACTGAGCATGGCAAAGTTGCTGGAAGCAAAGCATGCATTATCTTTGTCCAGGATTATCTGGGTTTTGGCATCTTCCCAACTGTTATCCTTTGAAAGTCTGCAATTTATCATCCTGGCTTGCCATGTTAATTACTTCAGTGTGGTTTGCGTTTTTTTTATTTCTAATTATCTTTATTTTGGGTTCGGACTGCATTTCTGCCCTTCATAGACTGATTTTGGAAGAGTTTGATATCCAGCCGGGGATAATTGGACATTGGGGCCAAGTTGGAGGCATTAAAGGGAATTTATTCTACTTTGGTGACTGTGTTATTTTTGTGTCACGCAAAATTGGCAACTGACTCATATTTACTATGGTCACGGGGTGTGTGTGTGTAGGTGTCTGTGTGTGAGAGAGAGAGACGTAATCCACTTTTGCAACCAGCAAAGCCAGATTCTCTTCACAAGTGCGTGATCTAATTTAACAGCTGCAAGGGTTCGCTGAACAACAGGGACACAAAAGGTCGTTCAATAGGACACATCCTGCTTCACACACCTCTGTCTCACTTAGCAACACAAATTTGTGGCCATAGGGTTAAGGACTGTCTGTGTTTGCTCAGCAGGATTTCTGAGGGGGTTTACAGGATGGTGGAGAGAAAAAAAAAACCATTTCTACTCTTGGTTGCTGGAGCATCTGACTCCAAATGTATGTTACCCCCACCCCCAAACTAGACACAAAGCAGAACACGTTTTGCAGGCCAAAACCCATAATTTGGGAGAGTTGGGCTATGTGGTTTGCAACTCAAAACAATGCATACATTAAGGAAACCTGCTCACAAGAAAAGGACGTGGTTGGGGAGGGAGAAGGGTACGGGGGGGGGGAAGGGGGGAATTGCTTGTGTAAAAGCAGGAAGAAGACTTGTTAGAAAAATGGGATTTTTAAAAGGAAGAGGGGCACTTTAGAAGGGAAGGAGAAGGCAGAAAGGCAGAATGACCGAATTGGAAGGGTTCCATGGCGGCGAAAAATGTTCAAGGGAAACAAAAATAAAAAAAACAAATAAGTCCAATTGACTTTTGCAAAGCACCTTTGGGACAATTATGACTTAAAATTCCATTAAAGTTGACACCGCTGATGGATTCTATTCTATTCTTATTTTCTATATTCTATTCTATTCCATATTTTTATTCTTTCTATTTTACTTTCTGTTCAGTTCTTCATTCCAATATCTATTCTGTTCTGTTCTGTTCTATTCTATTCTATTCTATTCTATTCTATTCTATTCTATTCTATTCTATTCTATTCTATTGCTGTACTTTATTCTATTCCATTCTATGCAATGGGTGGAAACTAATCAAGGAGGGAAGCAACTTAGAACCAAGGAGAAATTTTCTTACAGTGAGAACAATTGACCAGTGGAACAGCTTGCCACCATAAGTTGTAAATGCTCCAACACTGGAAATTTTAAAGAAGAGATTAGATAACAATTTGTCTGAAAAGTGTAGGGTTTCCTGCCTAAGGATTGGACTAGAAGACCTCCAAGATCCCTTTCAAACTTATTCTCTCCTCTCCTCTCTTATTCTACTCTTCTCTTCTCTACTCCATTCCACTCTATTCTTTCCATGCCCCTATCCTATCCTATTCTATCCTATCCCATCCTATCCTATGAATAATTGAGACATTTAACCACAACAGAGCATCCCAACAACCCAAGTTTCTTTTTCCAGGGCTAAGCAAATTTTGCAAATAGAGCATTATGTTCCCCCAAGCCCCGAAAGGAACAATCGACTCAGCCCAATGGGCCAAACAGCTTTGTGTAAAGCCCTTCCCCAGCCCTGCCTCCCCCCCCCCAATTTTGGGCCCAGAGGGAGAAACCATGCAACCGCACATTTCTGGCGGTCTTCCTTTCCTCCTGGTTTAATTCACCCCATTTCCTCCGGGGAGGTTTTCGGGGCAATTTTTTCAGACACTGCCATTCCTGCACATCAGTGGCTGCCACTCGGGCCTTGCCAAGCGGAAACGCCCGTTTGCATCGAGGAGGAAGGAAAAAGGACAACAGATGGAAGGGCATGAGGGTTGGAACAAGTGTGCGGGCCAACAATGCCACAGGTTCCTCCGGCTTGCAAAACAGGAGTAAAAAAAAGGGGGGTGGGGGAGCTGTGAAGATCGGCATACAATGCGGACCAAAATAATGATGACGAGACGAAGAAGAAGAATACCGTGAACTGAAAAACGCGACCCTTTTTCGGCAGGAAAGATGCTAATCAGGGGCCCATATTTCTTTTCTTTTTTTTACAGTGCCATTCTATTATTATTATTATTTAAATTTGTATACATAAACATTTTTGAATACAGCATTTTGTCCGAGTCTGTTATTTACAAAGGAGAAGAACCACAGCTAGTATTATAAAAAATATTGTCCCGTTTTCTAATAAAAATACTCATAATATCATATACAGTAATATTACAGTTATACACCATCTCCATTTTTAATAAAAACATTCACTGTTTTCTTTCTCTAACTTCTACCCCTTGTCTTTAACCTATCATACAGTTTATTCCCTATCAAGTAGTATTCTGAGTCTTCTTTTTCTTTTCTTTTTAATCTGTCCATCTCCTCACAAGGCCCCGTATTTCTATTGCTGTCCTGATGTGACGCCAAGATTTGTTTTTTTTTCCTCTCTTTCTCTTTCTCTCTCTCCCTCTGTCCCTCCCTCTCTCTCTCTCTCCTTCTCTCCCTCCCTCCCTCCTTCTCTCTCTCTCTCCATCTCTTCCTCCCTCCTTCTCTCTAATTTCCCCCTCCTTAGGAAAAACATTGTTTTCAATCCTTCCCTCCCTTTCATCGCCCAGTGTGATGATCAAGAAATCACAACACAAGGCTACAGCAAGAAGCAACAGAAGCAACCAAGATGATCTTGGGAGTAAGATAAGATAAGATGCCCCTTGGCTGCCAAATGATTTTACATCTGATCCGGCTGGAAAAAAAAAATCTAGAATTTATTCCATATCCGCCTTCTCGGATGTCTGTGTAAATATCTGCATTTTTTTCCCAACAAATCATTTGCAGTTGCAGGGCAAACCTTTCCTCTCGGCTCCTTTTTCACTTTTCGACAGTTTCCCCGGGAACTTTTTTTCAAGAAGAGAAATGTTTGTTTTCAGAAAGACAGCCGTTAATAAGCTCGTGGATTGCAATGCCAGCGAATAAAAGGCAATCAAAATAGTTGCTATAGAATAGTTGCCTTCTGCCCTCTTAGAAAAAAAACGCAATATTTTTCTTCGTACTTCGTACTTTGGCTCGGTGCCTCTGGAGCAAAACCATCCATCCCTGCTTCGAAGGCAGAGTAGGCAGGGACAGAAAAGGGAATTCCAGACCATAATAGTGGTTAAGCCAAGCAATGGCTTGTCTCTTGGAAATGGTGAAGCCTCCATTGTGGGAGGTCAAGCAAAGGTTGGGAATTGTCTCTTTGGATCAGGAGATTGGACCAAAAGATTCTGCCCCCCAAGTCTTGCTAGCCCTAGGACTCTATGATTCAAAGTCATGATCAATCAGCACCCCAAGATCCCTTCTAGCCCAAGATTCTATGATTCTATGACATCCAGTCATGACCAATTCAATACCCCCCAAGTTTCCATGACTAAGGACAGATTTCCTGGCTGGGAGAACAATTTGAAGCTGCCTCCACAAGTTCTGGGTACTGGAGGTTTTCAAGAGGAGACTGGAATGGTCTACGGTCTTCTGCTTGAGCAGGGGGTTGGACTAGAAGACCTCTAAGATCCCTTCCGAACCTATTATTGTTCTAAGTTCTATTCTAAGATGCCTAGACGTCACCAGGACCTCCAAGGTGCCTTCTCGTCTTGGGAGTCTATGATTCAAAGATACCTCCCCATCACAAGTTGGGTTCTTGTCGTTGGTTTCATCGTTCCAGAGTAAAATCGTGAGATTCATTGTAGGATTGACCCAAAATCTATGTCTCCCCCAAAAGACAGACTAGAATACAGAATCCTACTTAGGTTTTCTATCTTTCCTGCCTAATCCCGGTTCAACAGGTAGACAGAATCCCAATTGACCACAAAAAAAAAAAAAAAAGAATCTCATGAATCCTCCAAACCAGCAAGCTGCCTTGGCCAGAGAGGAACAATCTCAAGATAGATACATCAAAACAGGGCTGGAAGGGACCTGTGAGGTCTTCTAGTCAAGCAGGAGACCCTAGGCCATATCAATTAATCAGTCAATCAGAATAGAGCTGGAAGGGACCTCAGAGGTCCTCTAGTATGGTCTTCTCCTCCCCCTTCTGTCTCTTCATCTCACCCCACCTTCCCAGCAACTGGTTCAGCCATGCTTGTCCCTGGTGAAGGGATAATTAGCCAGTTGCATAACAGTGCTTAATGAAGATTGCCGAAGGAGAAAGCCAGATAGTTTGCCAGCCATTAAGGGAGGTCAAGAGGTCAAGTTATGAACAACTCAGTCACTTTACCTGGGAAAAGCCACTTATGTAACCCGAGAAAAATCTGCCCTTTGTCTCTTTTATCTGCCCCATTTGTACACTGACATTGAAGGAAAGGTATAATTTATCAGCCAGGAAGGCAAACACAATAATCTATAACAACAACAAAAGCTAGAGCTTTACCCAAGGAAGGGAAGGGAAGGAAGGAAGGGAATAAGAAAGAAAGCGTGGTTCTGGAGACATTGCTAAAGTTCGCTTTCATATTTTAAATCGGGATACTTTTCTTGACAAAATTCCCCCTGCTGAACATATCTGTGCTCAGTGTGTGTGTGTGTGTGTTTGTGTGCTAAAATGCAACTGGTAAAGTCAGCTCTTCTAGCCAGGAGAAGGAGGAGGAGAGAAAGAGGAGGAAGGAGGAGAGGGAGGAGAAGAATTAGAAGAATTTAGAATTAGGAAGAAGAAGAGGAAGAAGAGGAAGTGGAAGAGGAGGAGGAAGAAGAAGAAGAAGAAGAGAGCAGGAGAAGGAGGAGGAGGAATGTTCCAATATCTCAGGGGCTGCCACAAAGAAGATTTGGGGGTCAACCTATTCTCCAAAGCCCCTGAAGGCAGGACAAGAAGCAACAGATGGAAACTAACCAAGGAGATACGCAGCCTGGAATTCAGGAGAAATATGCTGAAAGTGGGGACAATTAACCAGTGGAACAACTTGCCTCCAGGCATTGTCAGTGCTCCAACACAGGAGGTTTTCCAGAAAAGATTGGACAGCCCTTTGTCTGACGTGGTCTAGAAGGTTTCCTGCGTAAGCAGGGGGTTGGACTAGAAGACCTCCAAGGTCCCTTTCAAGTCTATTCCGTTCTCCTCTGAAGCAATTCACGTCAAGTCTGCAGAATCCAACCAATGGATTGTTTCAGCCGATCCATTTAACAACGTCAAGTTCAATGCACCAGCATTGATTTGGATCAATGGAGACACTTTGCAGACCCGCCAAGAATTGTCTGGTCTGAATCAAAGGGAGGCCAGGATGGGGACACCGAATGGATTTGGGAAACCGAGTTAAAATTAAGCCTGGCCCCATGTTTAAAAAAGACAACAACAAAAACCTGCAAGTGTAAAACTTACTTTAGGGAGGGGGAAAAAAATAAAAAAACCCTGCTTTTTTAACCCTGGGCTCAATGGAAAAAAAAAAACCACCAAAACCCTGCAGAAGTTTTCAGCGGCTGGCCTGGTTGACTCAAACAGGAAAGGCCCTTCTTTTTTCCTCCCCCTTCCCCTTTATTTTTTCAAAAAGCACTTTTATCCAAACACATATTAATGCAAGAAAAACGGGGGCTGGAAAGAAAATAAACACGGCCCCAGCTTTTAAGGCAAGCCGGAGCAGAAAAAGAAAAAAAGAAAAATATAGTCACGGCCCGAGACGCACCGAGTGGAATAGGGGATTTGCGCCATTTAAGCCTCCGCTCTTCTGGCGAAGGTGGTGTGGTTTTGCAGAAAAAGCACTTTTTAACTCTGGCATTCCTTCCTTTTTCTTTTCTTTTTTCTTTTTTTGGCCCGTGAATGAAAATCTCTCCTCTCTTTCTCCTGGTGTATAAACTAGGCTCCAGATGTCCTGATGTAGGATTGGGGCATTGGGGTCTGCAGGGTTTTCAAGCCATGCTCAGTCCTTTCCTAAATTTTTGGCAAGATCATTTGGGAGACTTGGGGCAAAGTAGCAGAGGGGGCCCAAGTTCCTTGGCAGAAGGTTGGCAACTGCCCAAGATCAAGGGAGGTGCTAATACCACGCTATAAAGCCTTAGTAAGGCCACACCTAGAGTACTGCATCCGGTTTTGGTTACCACACTATAAAAAAAGAGGTTGAGGCGCTAGAAAAAGTGCAGAGAAGAGGATGATGAGGGGATTGGAGGCTGAAACACACGATGAACGGTTGCAGGAACTGGGCCTGGCTAGTCGAGGGAAGAGAAGGACCAGGGGAGACAGGAGAGCAATGTTCCAATATTTGAGGGGCTGCCCCAGAGAGGAGGAGGAGGAGGGCCAAGCTACTTTCCAAAGTACCTGAAGGCCAGACAAGGAAATAATGGATGGAAACTGACCAAGGAAATAAGGAGAAATTTTCTGACAGGGAGAACAATCAACCCATGGAACAGAAGTTGCCCTCGGAAGTTGTGGGAGCTTCATCCCTCGAGGCTTTCAAGAAGAGACCAGACTGTCATCTGTCAGAAATGGTACAGTGTCTCCTGCTTGGGTGGGAGGTTGGACTAGATGACCTATAAGGTCCCTTCCAACTTTGTCAAGCTTTTGGAGAGCAGTCTAGAAGTTTGGAGGTTGTCTTTCTTCTTCTTCTTCTTCTTCTTCTTCTTCTTCTTCTTCTTCTTCTTCTTCTTCTTCTTCTTCTTCTTCTTCTTCTTCTTCTTCTTCTTCTCCTCCTCCTCCTCCTCCTCCTCCTCCTCCTTATTTAAATTCCCCTGGCTGTCCAAAATGATACTGCCAAAGCAAATGAAGAATCTGATGCCTGAGAAGTTTCTATTACCATTGGCATCCGGGCCAGCTCTGTCTCTTCCTCCGAGCTCAAGCATTTTAGGCACGGGTTCAAAACCGTGGGAGAGTAAAGTGAGGCTTGGCTCAAACTTTCGCTCCAGACGCTTTGGCAGAAGCCCCCGGAGGGACTCACAACCGTACAGCCTCCGGGTTTCCACATTGGGCAGGTCACAAGGTGGGTGGCAAGACCACTCTGAAGGGGCAAAGAAACCCCACTCCCACCCCAGCAACCTTACAAAGAGGGGTGAGAGAACCAGAAGTTTGCTCTGGGATGGGATCCCTTGCAAAATCAGAGCCTCCTTCATTTGTTAAACTGATTTTATTTCAGTAAAAATAAATCTGCTTTTTTCCTTCTCTTTGAGCAGTCCAAAGCCGGGACAATCAAGAGAAGGGAGGGGGGAATTAGTTCGGGGAGGGGCTCAAGAAATTAAAGATTGTAGGAACAATAAATTTAATGATACATATAATAAAAGCTGCAAGATTGGTGTATGCCCAAAACTGGAAGAATGAAGATACCCCTACAGAAAGTGAAATAATAGGGAAAATATTAATCTGGACAGAGATGGACAGACTAACTTTAGAAATCAAAGATAGGGGTGAGACAGAGTATTATGAAGCCTGGAGTAAAATATATCAATGGCTAGAATCAGGGAAAAAGAAAGAAAGGGTTGATGCTTTATAGGAATGAAAGAAATCAAAGAGAATGGAATATAATGGACAAAAAAGAGATGATACGACTGCATTAATATAAAAGATGGTTGTAAATATGTATATAATTGTATATACAGTACATGTAAATAGAAATAATATGCAGACAGCACTATACTAATAACATTAAGGAAAAAGGAAATTAACTATTATGTGTATCTTTATGCTATAGTTTGTATGGCCAAAATGATGGCTAAGAAATTTGCACTGTGTTCAGTTGTTTTTAAAGTTTATTCAATAAAATTTATTGTCTAAAAAAAAAGAAATTAAAGATTGTGTCTGGCAACTTCGCAACGGATGGGGGCAAACCCTTCTGGCTCTTTTTTTTTTTTGCATACGAGTTTGCCAGGCTGCGTCGTTCAGCCTCCTTTGAATCTCAAGTCCGTCCAGGAAAATGAGTGATTTTATGCAAGGGTGGAAGCATCACCATTAAAATAAGGCATGCAGGTGAGTCCTCGACTTACAACAGTTCATTTAGGGACCGCTCAAAGTGGCGACGGCGCTGTGAAAAGGGACTTGTCACTGTTTTTCCACACGTGGAGCATCCCCGTGGTCGTGTGATCCAAAATTCAGACCCTTTTTGACAAGAGGTTCATATTTTATGATGGCCGCAGAGTCCCAGGATCCCATTTTCCAACCTTCCAACCGTCCAAAAGTCAGTGGGAAAAAACAGATTTGCTTAACAACAGTGTTCCTAATTTAGCGACTGTGGGGATTCACTTCATGGACGCGGCCAGAAAAGAGTCGACAAAAAGGCGACAAAACTCACTCGACTGATCTCTCCCTTAGGCAACATAAATTTGGGGATCGGCTGTGGTCATAAAGTTGAGGTCTACTTGTACGATTACGACATCATCAGGAAAACATAAAATGGCCAAAATCTCAAACGTGCACAAGTTCAAACAGGTGCTGGCCCAGAAACCAGCACCCTGAATTGCAGTTCTGTTGCGGTGTAAGTTGTCAAGGGTGCCCTGATCACCACACCAAGGTGCTGTCTGCATAATAAAGTTTATTAACCCAGGCATGGTGCAGTTGAAATTGCCTGATTGCTAAGGAAGATACACCTTAAAATCTGTGGTCGGATTGGCCTTGAGGCCCCTACCTCATGAGCCCCCAGACCCCGTGGTCATAGGAAACCAAGCCCATTATGAGGTGCAGTGGATCCTTGATTCGAGGTGGCACAGGAGACAACATCAGTACGTAATCAAGTGGAAGGGCTACCCATGATCAGAGACATCGTGGGTAAAGAGTAGGAACGTCCAGGCTGATCGCTTTATAGCAAGATTCCATGCAAAAAACCCTACCAATACTTTGGGGGCTTTGCAACCCTAAATTCTATATCTGCACTCCATTTGCTTTTGCTTTATATAAGTCACCTTTGAGAAGTGAGGGGAGCCAAATGTCAATAATTGCAAAAGGTAGGATTGCCCCATTTGTTCACAATAGATCTGGTGCGGGGATGGGGGGAATGCATAAACTAGTGATAAGGCCTTTTTAAATTCCTGTAATCCAGTGGTTTGTCCCTGTTCGGGCGAACCAGTACGAAACTGGTAGCTAATTTTATGGCCGATTTGGTGGCAAATCCCACCCTGGTTGGCCCCACCCACCCACCTCTCCCAGGAGTCCCCACGTGGCCCATTTTGGATGCCAGGTAAGTACAAGGCCTGCTTGGAGGCTCAGGGAGAGCGAAAAATGGGCCTCTTGGAGACTCTGGAAGACCGGAAATGGACCTGTTTCTGGCCTCCAGAAGGTCTCTGGAGCCAGAGAATGGTGAACCCCCTCCCCACTGCTGTGGTAAAGGAGGCCGACTAGGCCATGCCCACCATGGCCACACCCACCCAGCAACCCGGGCAGAGAACCCGTTGCTGAAATTTTTGAAGCCCACCCCTGCTGTAATGCATTCCACCTGGGGCTGCCCTTGAAGGCTGTTTGGACTAGAATCTGAGAATGGAAACGCTCCCGGAAACTGATCCTTTCTTGTGATTACATATATATTTTTCTGCCTGCATTGTGCAAACCTTGCAAACCACAGTGCCAACCAGCATGAGAGGAACATACATACATACATATTAATCTCCATTGCATATTCCAACAGGGATAAACCAATTGGAGACTTGGGTCCACCACATCGGGTGAGTGGCCGGGCTGAGATCCAAAGGCCCTCCCCTTTTTTCTCCCGATATCTTTCCCCTTCCCTTCTTCCTTTCCTTTCCTTCCCTTTCCCTCCTTTCCTTTCCCTTGCCTTTCCTTCCCTCTTCTTCCTTTCTCTTCCTTTCATTTCCTTCCCCTCCTTTCCTTTCCCTTTCCTTTCCTCTTCTTCCTTTCCCTTCCTTTCCTTTCCCTTTCTTTCCTTTCCTTTCCTTCCCTCTTCCTACTTCCCTTCTTTTCTTTCTTTTCTTTCTCTTCTCTTCTCTTTCTTTCTTTGACCAGCATTTCAACTCAGTCTAAGACAAAAGCCATCCGAATCCTAACCTTTTGGGTAGGCAGGAGAGGATACAAAAGAATGAAGGGCCCCACCCTTCCCTTCTATTTATCCACCTGCTGATGGCATCCAGCATTGACCGCCAAGCAAACAGAACCTAATTCAGGTATCGATGGATGACAGAGGTCACGGCTAATTTCAGGTAGCAACGAGGGAGGGAAAATGTGGCCACTTGTGCAGCCTGACAGCTCAAATACCCATGTTGCAAAGGACAACTTGAATGAGGCCGGGGTGGGATGGGGGCTGTTCAAAGTGCCAAGTGGGGGAGAAACCCCACCCCGCCTGACAAAGTCAACAAGATAATTGGTGATGCCCGAGTCAACAGACACGCCAGGTGAGAAAGCATGACGGGTTCGTGCCAGGAGCTGAACAGGGGAAAGACTTTTTTTTTTTAAAATCCTCATCACCTTTCTGTGGCTGCAAGTCACCTGAGCAAAAATAAACAGAGTTTTCAGGGGGATGTTATGTAGCAGGATGGGCCCTTCTTCTATGCACTTTCCCCCCCAAAACACTCACACGCACACACACAGGCATACAAACACAGCCAACTGACTTCACAAGCACCTGGAGAACTGGCTGGAAATACCCACGTTGGTCACACCCTGTCACTCCTCTGCCAGTATTTGAGGGGCTGCCCCAAAGAAGAGGGGGTCAAGTTATTTTCCAAAGCACCTGAGGGCAGGACAAGAAACGATGGTTGGAAACTGATCAAAGAGAGGAGCAACCTGGAATTAAGGAGAAAACTTCCTGACAGTGAGGACGATTAGCCAGCGGAACTCCAGAAATTGTGGGTGCTCCATCACTGGAGGCTTTTAAGAAGAGGCTGGAGACTGTCTGAAACGGTATAGGGTCTGCTTCTTGAGCAGAGGGTTGGACTAGAAGACCTCTAAGGTTCCTTCTAGCTCAATTCTGATTAATTGATTGATTGAAGTAGTCTAGGGTCTCCTGCCTGAGCAGGGGGGTGGACTAGAAGACTTCCAAGGTCCCTTCTAGCTCTGTTGTGATCAATCGATGGATTGGAGATTTACACCTTGGCCTTTCAATCATTTCAAAAGAGGCTGATTGACTCCGGTATTTATTTTTCACTCGCTTCCCCCAATTGTTAGAAACAAGGAAGAAGAAGAAGGGGGGGAGGGACTATAAGGGAAGGAAAAGCATAGGAAACTTCACTGCTCCCAAATCTGGTACCCTCATCCCATGTCTCAGGTGGGGCCCTGGTGATGAAAATAATCAAACAAATCCCACTCACCCCTTTGCAGGGGGGAAAAAAAACCACATACATGTCGAACAGGAATACCATCATCCAGGCTGTTTTTATCCTGTGAGTTTGGTGGTGGTGGAGGAAAAAGAAAAAGAAAGCAGATTAAAAATAGAAATGTATTTTCATCAAGATCTGTCTTGTCTTTCTTTTTCCAAAAAGCAACCCTTTCCTTAAAATTCCTCTTTTTTTTCTTTTTTGCAAACGGACTGGTTTGATTTTTTTTCTTTTAACGCCTCTTCTTTTCTTCGTGGGGCATTTGTAGCCCTCTCCTCTCCTTCCTTCTAACTGAGGAATGCAACAAGAAAAATATATTGGCATTCCTCAGTTTCCTTTCCATTCAAGAGATTTCACGAGGAAGGGTCGGTTGAACGAAAAGCACCTGGGAAAAAAAAAAAGAGCTCAGTTTCTGGACGGTTTGACCGTTGGACTGGAGGGGGTGGAGTGGGCAAAGCCGCTGCTCCACCTCCGTGGGACAAATTAGATAATTAAATGGAAACAGGGCGAGATAAATTGCACTTTCTTAATTAGGTTATCAGGAGAGCAGAGCGAGCCAGATGACCTCACTGTCTGGGGAGGCCAAGGCGTTGGCCTCTCTCTTGCGCGCACACGGGAAGAAGAATGGAGTGACAGGTCCCTAGCAGGGCTATTCTTAGCCACAAAGGCCAGGGGTCTGAAACCAGGGAGGGGGGCATTGTCTCCCCTCACAGGCTGGCTGGGCTGAGAAAGCAAGGAGGAAGGCGCGAGAGAAATACAGAAGAACGATTCTAGTCTAGCCCCCTGCTCAACCTGGATCGTTTCAGTCAACCAGTCAATCAGAATAGGGTTGGGAAGGGACCTTAGAGGTCTTCTAGCCCAACCTCCTGCTCAAGCAGGGGATGCCGAGACCAGCTAGAAGGCAGTGGGAGTTATGAAGAGACGAGGAGGAGGAGGAGGGGGACTGTGGGGTCTTGGGTGCCCTCTGAGCTTGGTGCTTTTATTGCAGACGTTTCATTACCAAACTAGGTAACATCATCAGTGGTGGGGGAGGGAGGAGGAGGAAGAGGAGGAGGAGGAGGACTGTGGGGTCTGGGATGCTCTCTGTGCTTGGTGCTTTTCTTGCAGATGCTTCATTACCAAACTAGGTAACATCATCAGTGGGAGGAGGAGAAGGAGGAGGACTATGGGGTCCTTTTGTCCTCTGAGGTCTTTTTCTTGCAGACATTTCATAACCAAACTACGTAACATCATCAATATTAGAAGTAAGTGGGGATTTTGGAGAAGAGGAGGAGCAGGAGAAGAAGAAGGAGGGAGAGGAGAAGGAAGACTGTGGGGTCCTTGGTGCTCTCTGTGCTTGGTGCCTCCTTGCAGACATTTCATTTCCAAACTGGGTAACATCATCAGTGCTAGAAGGAGGGATGTTGCTGAAACGGAACTGAAGCCTCATGGGGAACAATACCTTTCTTGCTTTGCACAGATGAGAAAGGAAATGTTTGGGCATGCACGGAGACCTCGACCTCTCTTTCTATCTCTTCTTGATGCCTCTCTTATCTTTCTATCTCTTCTCCTTCTGCCCCCTCCCCCAGCCTTTCTTCTTGGGAACCTAAAGAGAACATCATCAGTTTGACATCAGTCAAGAACATCCGACTGCTTGCCCTCGCTTTGCCCCACTTCCCGAGAGAAATTAGACTGGCTGTCTTAGTCAATCTTGGTCCCCAAAGTTGCTCAGAAACCAGTCAGTGGCGAGCCGGGCAGGAGATTTCAAAGCAGGGCTGATTAATGGCTCAGCTTGGTCTTGCCCAGAACTATATTTTTGGAGGGGGGGGAGAGAGAGAGAGAGAGAGAGAGAGAGAGAGAGGGCTTTTAAAGGTAAACTTCAGCATATGGCTTATGTTTTGAAACCTTGCCCGATTTGTAAAGCCCGAGGCACTGAGCTGTGTCGACATCTAAACTCAACTTGGGTTTCCCAGCTTCCTCCCAAAAGAGAAAAAAACTGTTTTCTTCCTATGAAATGAATGGCTATTTAGCTTCGGAACTGGAGTTAAACTTCTTCCGAAAACTGATTTTTGTTTGGTGCATTTTTCCTGTTTCCTCCCCTGCTTTCCACATTTTACAGAACCGGAAAAGCCATTAACTCCTAAAGTTCAAAGCCAGCCAGGTCTGGTCGTTAAGAAAATTGACCCTCCTGCCTATCAGTTCAAAAGCTTCTTTCCAAAACAACTGCTGCTAGCTATCTAAAGTCCTGGGGTCTCCGCCTTTTTTGTTTTTATTTCAAGTGACGGGATACACACCCACAAAACAAAATCAGATGAAAACCACTGTTCGAGGGGCTACATCTAAATAAATGGGATAAAATGAGAATTAAAAATTGGACAGAGAACCAAGCTTCTGGGATTTGGGGAACAGTGGCTGTAGTTCCCCAAAACTCCATAGCTCCAGACCTTGGAGCTATGAGGTCGCTCGTGGGAATAAATAATGGGATAATAATGGAAAGAGTATAAAATTCCCAGATTAAAGCATTTTAACGCAGAGGGTGCAAAATAATATAATAATAATTGTGACATGCCTGCAATAAAGGATAGTATAGTATAGGACAATTTCTGTAGATAGATAGATAGATAGATAGATAGATAGATAGATAGATAGATAGATAGATAGATAGATAGATAGACAGACAGA